>CAJNOL010002837.1:0-30714 GCA_905250125.1 Rotaria sordida | reverse complement strand
ATTCAAAATGAAAAAGTGTCGGGGGACTTATGGACCACCCTGTATTTCAACAAAAGTGACGCGGCAGAAATATGAACAGGACTTTAGTTATTATTGAAATAATTTGTTTTTGACATTTATTTTTACTGTTCCTATATGCCAAGGTTGACAATACATGGTAAAAAAATAAGAACGTGTGAATATCTGATAAATGAGAATAAATGTAGAAATCTTTTAAGTCAATTTTTATTCAATAAATGAGGGAATCTTCGATCTTTGAATGATCATTTTCAACCATAAACACAACCTTTCAGACAGATGCTACAGCATAACACAAAATTACAAAACTGAGAAAACAAAAGAAAATGATGAACATCATGATCAATAACATCATAACCATGAACATCAATAACTGATTTTAATCATATAAATTCATTATAATTCAAATAATTCAGTGCAGTAATAATCATTGAAAAACCAGATAAATCACAATGAATCTATTCCAAAGTACCTATAAACCTACTCATATAACTCGTGTTTTATATTCTACTGTATATGTAATATTAATGTAGGAAAGTAGTAATGTATGAAATTTAGTTCAATATCTAATAAATGAGAATAAATGTAGAAATCTTTTTAATTGTCTTAATTACAACTGATTTATATGGTAATATCAGTTATTGATGTTCACGGTTATGATGTTATTGATCATGATGTTCATCATTTTCTTTTGTTTTCTCAGTTTTGTAATTTTGTGTTATGCTGTAGCATCTGTATGAAAGGTTGTGTTTATGATTGAAAATGACCATTCAAAGATCGAAAATTCCCTCATTTATGGAATAAATATTGATTAAAAAGGTTTCTACATTGATTCTCATTTATTAGATGTTGAACTAAACCTCATGCATTACCACTTTTCTGCGAGAACATGTGAAGGTAACGGTAAAAATAAAATGGCAAGGAGAAGGAGAAATAGAAATTTAAGGGTTTTACATCGTTGTAAGTGTGAGGATCCTTTCTTCTTTATTGCAAAATAAATGAAAAAGAACACCTGAACCTTTCAACAAAGAAAAAGAAAACACAAAAAACAAGAACGAAAAATCTGAAATGTATACATCAGAAAAATAAACAACGCATCACATAACTAAGAGAAAGAATCTGACTGGTCACGAAAGAAAAAAAGCGAAACATCAAAGAGAGAGCAAGCAACAACGTAAGATAACTGTCCTCTATCTGGACATAATAGTTGGCGAAGGGTGTGAGGTGTGTGGGTGTGGGGTGCGGGTGTGGATAAAGAGAGGGTGTGGGTGAATGGATACTCCACACCCTCACCCCACACCCACACCCCCACCAAATGATGATGATGATAATATGAATCCAATATGGCCTCAATACTCATCTTTAACAGATCAAACTATCGTTCTAGATAAAAACATGACTACTGCTACATTCAGTGATATTTATCCAAATTGTGATATTGTATCTGCTGGACATGTCAAAATAATTGGTGAATATCTTGGTTTCAATGCTACATGTACTGCTGGAAATCAGTGTTTTATAATAAATTCAACATTATCTACTAGTACGATAAGTCAAACTACTTCCGTTCATTTTTCGAATATGACTTTGAGTACAAAGATAGATAATGCAAGTAAAAGTTTGATTTATTGTCAATGTGATAAATTGTTTCTTTTTGTTTTACATTTTGTATTTTTTTTGTTCATTATTCAATAATTATTTCAAAAAAAAGCCATAGCAAACTCTTTATGTAATACATATAAATTCCAGATGCATAGTTTGAAAATGATGTTTTTAACAATGATTGGCAATATTTTTAGGCAACCATTCAAATTAGATTTTTTTTCTTCGTAAATATTCTGTAAAATTAGAATTCAGATAGACAAAAAAAGAAGAAAACATAAGTTGAATTTTATCCAGTAAAAAAAGATTTTCTAAATAGAAACATGACTGTTTTGTGATATTCACCATCGATTATAGCAATAATTAATATTTTCAATAGAACTAACATACTTTCCGAAAGTAAGTTAACATATTGTGAATAGATAGTTCCAGAAAACTGCTGCAAGTGTGTAATTAAAATATACAACACGACGAGACTATTTAAAGCATAAACAAGGTCTAGGGTGGCTGTGGGTGTGACTGTGTATGAAGAAAAGACACACACTCACACAGCCCAGAGCTGTGCAAAATAGCCGAAGTACTCGCACTGAAGGGTATCGATACTCATACACGTACTTGAGGCTCTTATATTTAACAGTGTAGATGTATAGTATTTTTTATGGAAAATTTATCCTGCTTTGTGTTGTTTAAAAGTGAAGCGAACTGTTGATGCCTTCTGTTCGATCCATGTGAATATACATTTGAGCATTTTATTTGTTGTTGTTGTTATTTCTATTGTTAACCCTTTCATAAACATTTCCGAAGGAATTATGAAGTAGTATATGAAAATCTTCACATAAGATAAATTTGGATACATTCCATAGATTGAACCGGTACTAGCAGCCGGCCAGTCTATCCATAATAGACTGGTCTACCCGTAACAAATCGATTCTTACAATGAAATTTTGTTTCCTAGTGAACTCTCGAAAGTTACCAACTTAGATCATGAAACTAAAATATTTGAACATTTAGGGTGTGGGTGTGGATGTTAATGTTCTCTCCATCAATGCAGAGCCACACCCACATCCACACTCTAATAGATGAGTATGAGCTAAGAATGAATGATAAATTTGTCTTATTGTATTATTTATAAATACATTAGATAGACGTTGTACACCTTCCATACGTATTAGATTGTATCGTAGATTCACTATCATGAATGTCTATGACTAAAAGTATTGAAGAAGAAAGTAGTGAGATTGTTTTACTATTTGATTTTAGAATGTGTTAACCAAATATTGGACGCCTTAAAAATCTATTTGAGTCTTTTCACAATTGAATGAAATGAAAAGTAAGGTCAGATAATCAGAACTGAATACAAGATTGGAAGTATAGAATACGTTTGACTATGTTAGTTTGTAATGCATTCAATAGCTGTCATGCTTCTTGAGCTCCAAGTACATTATATTGAACAATCAATATCATCAGTTCTTAGAAGAAATAAAGAATATCTCAACATGAGATAAATAAGAGAAGAAGTTGATTCACTATGGAATTTTATTATACACAAAAGAATTATTGTAGTCTTTCAATGTCGACTTTATTATTAAAGAAAATCAACTTCATGAGTTTTTTTAGTTAATAAGATTAGATATATTCGAATCAAATTAAAGCTTTTACTGGTACTCACTTTTCGTTTTTTTCGTCATCTTTGGATAGAGCTTGTCGAGTTGTATGGG
The DNA here is from genome assembly GCA_905250125.1 of Rotaria sordida. Taxonomy (NCBI): domain Eukaryota; kingdom Metazoa; phylum Rotifera; class Eurotatoria; order Philodinida; family Philodinidae; genus Rotaria; species Rotaria sordida. The sequence continues at coordinate 27,376 of CAJNOL010002837.1, read as the reverse complement.
AAAAGTATGTTTCAAATTTTTGAAAAAAAAAACATCTTAAGGAAAAGTTCAAGATACTATTATTTTCTAGGGAATGGCAGTTATCGTTGTATATATTCGTCCTTCGTTGACTCATTTGTATAATTCAACATCAGCAACGAATTGGTCCATCGTTCAGTTTGACCTATTCTTTTCAAAGCTATCAGTTTGTCATAGTCAAGTTAAAACTCGAAAAATTTTACAAACCACCCTTCAGATTCCGGGTGTGAGTGTGAATATGACTAAATAGAAGACACATACCCATGCCTATCATTCGAAATCTGTCATTTTCGTTTTGATGAGTCACATCTTATAACTGAAATGATTTATTTAGCTGCTTTTTGTTTTACTTTAAGACATCGAATAAATTAAGAAAGAACACATTGAGTAATGTTATATATGTGGAATTTTGTTTAAACAGTTGTCATTCCAGCTCAAATGAATCGATTTATATTAACCAATATCTTGCGCCTTTAAAGACCAGATGATTTTTCTTGGACATCCAGTAAGTATATTTTAAATGAAAAATTAATTAAAACCAATTATTTAAATCTTATTCATGGTGCTTCGAAAAAAAGAAGATAAATAATTCTTATATAGAATTATTCACTTGTTTGTTAAAACATACCAAAAATCGAAAAACAAAATAATTTTCTATTTGAAAAGATTGATCAGATTTGCATGGATTTTGTTTACATATTACAATTGTTTTTCTTCTTTATTAATTAGACACATGGTATATATAGAGTAGGTAAAACAGCTGGTCGTCGAATGGATTCCAAATGTGGTTCAGCTGAATGTTGTCATCGAGTTCCCTAATCTTTGATTATAATTAAATAAAGAACAAAACAGATTTCGTAGAATAGTACCTTTTTATCGGTCTTGTTTTGTTTTCTCTGTTTTTCTTGAATAACGAGGAAGACACAAAGAAACAAACTTGAACAAATATATGTGATCATTATTCGATTTTGTGCTGTGTAGATTTCTTAGATGGATTTATCAAAGGATAAATTAATCTCTAGAAAGTCTTCTTAATCTTTTAATTGAAATGATTTATCTTGGTTTCAATATTTTAATATAGAATTAAGTGAAAAAAAAACAAGATTAGCTTATTTTATCAAATAGAAAATTCATTTTATGATCGATTGAATTTAAAAGAACAAATTTATATGAGAAGTCTTCCAATTGAAGCAACAGAACAATCAAATAAATTCATTTTATTGAAATTTATCTTTGTTTCTGATAGTTCAATGCAACTATTAGTATTGAATATCGACTTATACACCGACAAGATTCAGTCTTGTATATTATTCGAAAACATTTTTGTAAGGGATCAAATTAATGCATGTAATCAAACAAAAAGCAAAATGATTGTTAAAAGCATATTTGATATGTTATGTAACGTTCAAAAGAAATGATATAGATATTGTCCTCGTGAATTATCTGTTCATATTAAAGAATATGTCATGTTGATTAACTTGATGTGGTTCAAGAATTAACTAAACATTAAAGTTTAAATTGTAAAGAAGATTATTCAACCACGTTAATCCTTTATTCTCTGTTGGACCATTTTCGATCTATCCATAGAAACTATCTATTTGGAGTATTAAAGTATCGGATCGATATGATGGTTTCAGCACACAGTGTGTAAAGCTTTTAATCAGCTACAAATTGAAAACAAAAAACTACTTTTCATCATCCCTTGGTTAAGATTTATGAGTTGGAAAACAGTATTTTCTCAAGAAAATAAAAAGAATCTGTTTTATTTAGTTACATCGACTGATTATTCTAATGTTTATGCGATTGACACATAATATTGTGAGCATATTCTATTTGTCGAGTAGTTCTTAAAAATTTCTTGATTATAGATGTAAAAGCAACATTTTTCATGGCAACTTAGGTCAGTTTTGACCCATTCGTAGTGAGTAACACGAAAAATGATTTTCTAGAGTTATGTTATCTCCAGTACAAACTCATAAAACAATATGATCTAAGAGTCTAACCATATATCATTCTCCGAAATGACTCATTTTTCAAAAAATAATTCATGATAAGTAAATTTTCAACTTTATGCAGATAAAATAGTAGTATAATTGAGAAAAAGTCAAATTAATAATAAAATCAATTTTTTTGTCATTCAAGACGAATGAATCATTTTAGATCTATTCTGCATCTCCACCATGAAATGACTTGCCACAAATTTAACTATATCAATGTCATAATTAGCATCTGCATAAACTATTCTCATGGTTGACTCAGTATTGACTCTATTGAATGAGTGGCATGAAGTAAAGAGCTAAGTAAGATTTAGCATCACAATATAATCATATCTCATGTTCAAGTCGTGTCGTATATTCAGAAATCGAAGAACGTGATAGGATATGAAAGTCACACATATGTCTACATCCTATGTAGAGGTGAACATGGAAATGTGATATTACTGTGATAGATAATATTTCTCTCAGGACGTATTTTATTCAGTATGAAGAGAATTCGAGAGGTGACACTTCTCATAAGACTAGGTTCGCTCTTTCGAGGCTTATATCAGAGTTGAGGCCGGTCTGGTTTGGTTGAACTTTTAAAACTGACCGATCGTCAGCGATCTTGTATCAATTTTTAAGGTCCTGAAGCTAGTCTATTTTGATAGTTTTTATCGATTTCCATAGCTTTAACAATTCGAAAATATGATCGTGAAAGTTTTCAACTGACAAATTTCTGTTCATTATCAAAATCCTAGCTCTAAGTTTTGAATTCACACTTTCTCATAGAACAATAAGGGTCTCGGATTAGAGTGAATGTATTGATTATAATCACCAAAAGTTGATTAGTTATTAAAAGTTAAATTCGATTTAAAGTTAAATTCGATTTAGAGTAAAGATTTTTCACCTTTTAAAGTTACTTTTAAATGATTATCAAGAACTCTCATGAAAATATATAGATATTAGGAAATCTAAAAATATACAGCGCCTTAATATAAAATCGAACTTTATAGATTATTTTATGATCTTATGAAGAGTAGTATCCTTTTATGAATCGAAAAGCCTTTCAATTGTGTTAAACAATAATTTCAAATAAGAGATTACATCAATTTTATCAATTCTTGCAAGTTATTATATGACAAGTTTTAAAAAAGTTCTCCAATTGTTCTTAGTATTAGCGTATATGGAACGTGACAGACTAAAATATAACTTGTTACTATTAGAAACGTCAAGAATTATATGACTTTCAATTTGTATGTATTCGTGAAACTTTTATAATAAACTTTTCTCGGAAGAATTGGTTATTTAATTGCTATGTTAAAAAGATCAATGTTTCCACCGGTTCAATCAATTTTTGTCGGCTAAGCCAAAAATGTTAACCAGCTTGTTTCAATTTAAAATTATACCGACGATTCTTTATATAACAGTTTGCATGGCATTATATCGAAAAATTTATTTCATCTGAAGGCCTACTAGCGGACTATTATTGAATCTGATTACAAATAAAAACTTGTACTTCGATTCTTGATCATCAAAATTCAAATATGTATTCTTTTTATTGAACACTATAGCAATGGCCTTGAATATATACTCATTTGTTATATTTTTGACAAACCAATTTTTTTTATTCATTTTATCATTCATGTCAAAGAAAATGACCTTAGAAAGAGCTGCTTGTTATCCTTCATCAGATTATTATTTGAAAACGAATAATTCATTTGGTTTATTTCTTTTTTACTTTCTTTTGAATTTTTTTTATTTAAAATCTATTATCAGTATATATATCTATTTCAAAAAAGCAAAAGAGGAATGTACACCATTTGATTCACAATTAAATACAAACGAGTGATCTATGATTAAAATTAAAAAATAAAAAACTCAAAAATAGAACTACTCCTTTTTTCTCTATTGTTATGTATTCAATGTGAAAAGAAAATATGTTCAACATAATATTTGGTTATTTTTAATAAACAAGATGCTGATAAATACGATTGAAGAATAATAAAAGACTAAAACTTTAAACGTTTTAATTTTTAATTGCATATAAATATTGCAGAAGAATTGAATGTAAAATTTTTATTTTATACTTATAATTAATGTTGTAAGTAAGAGAAGACTCATTCGTAGAACAAATGAAAAATTATTCTATAATATCTTGACAATTTCTATATTTTATATTCATTCTTCTTCGAATTTCAATATTCAAGAAATTTTTTTTCCTTACCCCTATAAACGAGAGTCATAAGAACTTTACTAGGATATTTGAGAATGAGTATTTATTCTGAATATTTATAATTAACATCAAGAAAGAATATGTACAAGTAAGACATTGAAAAATTTTATAGAAATTATTCTCCATATTGTATTCTAGAAGTATCTTTAATATCTTGTCAATATTTACTCATGTTATTGGCCGTTGTTTTATATATTGTTTTATTCGATGAAAACTTTCAATAGTTACTAACATTTCTATATTACTTTCATCATTCATACGCATTTGTATCGTAGTTAGTGATCCATCTGGTTTTTATTTAGCATAAAATTTAGTTAAACTTCGCCACACTATACCAACAACAATTGATATTATTAAAAAATCACCTTCATTTTTTGGTCTTGTTCGATATAGTGATGTTTCATCTGATCATCCTGAAATAGAAAATGTTATACAAATATTTACAACAATAGCGAAACATGAATATGTGAAAGAATTACAAGAATTTTATCATATTATTTGCCTATAGTTCATCTGTCGAACGTAATTTTAAGATTCTTGGTGAGAAAGCATTAGAAAATGTTTTTGTCTACTAAAGATTGCGTTGGATAGTATAATATAGTAAAATGAAAAACAAAATATTTTTTAATTCATTATTTAAAAAACAACAATTTTCAAACAAGTGTGTCAGAAAATGCTCAATTTCGAATACAACTTGATCGTACAATAGATCAAGCTATTATTATAGGAATGGGACATGTAGCATCTTGATTGTGGTCAAATTCTTCTTTCATTTAATGATGACTTATCTAAAACAGATACTACTGATGTAGTGGTACTTGATACACTTCGTCAAAGTCGAATACGACATGTAATGCTTATTGGTCGACGTGAACTAATTCAAGTGTTATCATTTACTATAAAAGAACTTAGTGAACTTACTAAGTTAACTGATTTACAATCAATGTTAAATAAAGAAGATTTTAATTGAATTGATCAAAATATGCTTAATAAATTGTAAGTATTCATTTTGAACATATACAACCTGTAGTTAATTGTGATTTTTCTGACCATCTTGTCATTAAAACTATAGATTATTATGACATCCAAGTAAGAATGAGGACAATCTTGTTTTTTTCCCGGTTGAGTTTGAAAATTCAAATATTTAATAATTCGAAATGCAGTAAAATGAGACGGATTATCTCTATAGAAGTCTAAACATGGTACTGCTCATGTCTAGAGTAGCCGCCATGGATGGGTGACTATGAATGCCATCATGTATGTGAGACCTAGTAGATTCGAATCTAGACGCCATTCTCCTCTATACTATGTAGTCTTGGATAAATTATTGAAGACTAGGATCAATTGACCAGAGACTGACCAACATTCGAGAAGTTTGACAAAAAAAAACAAACCATAACTTGACAAAGAAATTCTAATCATGTGTAAATTGACAATTTTCTTTCATTCTTAAAGTCTTTCTAATCGGCATGAAATAAATGTTCGGATTTTATAATTGATAGTATACTATGACAAATTTGACATTTTGGATCAATACGTTCAACACCATTAGTTAAATTTGCACACTTATCATTTTGGTCACTACGAGTATCATCAAATTGGTATGCTGCATCTGAACATGTACCAGCTATATAACAATCTGTCAGAAAACTTCAAATACATGAACGTATACAAAATTAGAAAAAAAATATGCAAACAAGTTCTGTACCGTTGACAAGTATCACAATATAATTGTTCAACATTATTATTGAAGCCATCTATAAAGTTTTTTATATAAATCAAAATATTTATCATAAATTTCTCGTGATGTATATTTCAGCTCCAATACTTTTGTTCCAATTGCTGTGCTATATTCATCAGTACCACAAATATATAAAGTATTGTAATTTTTCAATCGGCAATACCTTAAACTTAATATTAACAATGAAAAAATGGATAAGAAATTGCTTGATTTTACTGAGCAACAAAACAGAATTGAGACACAGTCTTCGATTGTATATCAACAAAGGATGTCGCTGTCCCTTATAAAACGGAAAGACGAGTAAGTTTATAGCACATATATCTTAAAAACACATTTGTGCAGCTAAAAGCCTTCTCCATCAGGATTATTAGGCGCGAAGGCCTCGGTCAAAACCAAATTTCTCGTATCTGTTCAAAGTTTTTGAGAGAAATTTTTATTGGATAGAGCAAAATGAGATATCTCCGACCTCTTCGTGAACTTCCTTCATCGAACTGTCTTTCAGGCTCTCCCTGAATCGAAAACAAGTCGATGAAGGAAGTACATGGAGAAATCGATGACATCCTATTTTACTCAATCAAATAAAATGTTTTCTGAAGATCTTAATACAAGCAGTTCTGTTGAAGTCTTTGAACCTACTACTATTTATAGAAAATTGTTCCAGTTACGCAAATGTTTATATTTCAACATTCATTTCAGATCGTGTTTCACAAAAACATAATATCAGACACAATACATGAATCAGTGCTTACATGTTGTCATCCGATTTTGATTCATTGAGTATCGATAGTGTCTTTGATCATTGATTCAAAGCTTTCTCAACTTCTTCTGACGATCGACTAAAATCGATTTCTTCAACCGATACTTCTACAGTAGTCTAAAGTTTTTCATATACTATAAAAGATGAGTCATTCATTTGTCATAAAAATGCATTGTTTTCTTCTTTCTATTATCAGTCCTTATTTTGCATCACATCTGCTCAATGCACAAAGAAAAAAAAATACTACGGACAAAAATAGTGTTCCAGAAGATAATTCCGAAAAGTAGATTAATCATCGACAAGAAACAAAAAAGGATAATAACATATCAAGTTTTCTGTTTTGAGAAAACAAAGATAGTCATTTCTGTATCAGTTTATACATTCATTGTAAAAGTATAGAAATCAAATGAAAGAATTAAAGGTAATTTTCAACGAACTTACGTTCTTGGATGAATTGTATAAATGACGACGAATCCTAATGATGAACAGTTTCGTAAATGGATCCTAAAAAAAAAGAGATAAATGAAGTCGAAATTGAAAAAATATTATTAAATTCTTTTGGCAAATAGATCATATCAATCAAAATAGAACGAATAAAAATTCAACTTGAAACAGCAATATGTTTTTCCAGTGAGATGATGTTCACTCAATGAGTAATAGAAAAGTTTAGAATGATTTTACTTTCCGGGCTTTCTTTACTTTTCAACAGAAATCTGTAGTCCTACTCAGGTCACATGAAAAATCGACTTTCGAATTCAAATTTTGCATGAACATGAAATTAATTCTTTGGACAAGTTGTAACCTTTCTAGTTCTTTTTTTCCTATCCTGAGATATTGAATATTCGATATTTTCCATATTAACAAATCTCGTTAAGAACTTTGTTTGCGCAAAGTTTAAAATCGAAATTCTATTTTCTAGATGATTTGAGGCGAACTACATGTTTATATGCTGAAAGATTCAATAAAATTTCGATATGTGGAGAACGAAGGTTTGGAATAACAATACTTCGACAGTCAAATTTTCTTATTCGCATCTGATGTTTGTCCTTCGATAGATAGAAAAGTTCCTGATAAGATTTTATTTAAAAATTGATCTTGTCTTTTTAATATGTAAACTAAAAAGTAAGAAAAATTTTGATGAGGTTGTGAATAATGTTCGGTGATCCACGTTATTGAAGAATTATATTGAACATCTTTTTATATACTGCTTTTGCAGATTGCGACTGTTCAAAATGAGGAAAAAGTTTCGCGTTTCTTCGAGAATAACAAAACATTTGAAGTTCTTTTCTCGAAGAATACTAAGATTTTTGTTGAGATAAGTACCAAGCACTTTCTTGCGCCAAAACTATTATACTAAATTTGGCATACACATGACATTGAAGAAAAAAGAAAGATTCTCACAGATTGTTTATACTAATTTTTCTGATACAGGTATTTATTCCAGCATGACTTCTACTGTAAAGAGTTATAATAAAATATTCCTTCCTGTTTTAGATATTTATTAGCGAAAGCGATAAATTTCGAAAATATTTTTTCATGAGTTATTTCTAATTTAAACATTCCATAATAGAAGTAGATGTTTGAAACAACTCCGAACTGAAATCGATACAAAAATTTTATTCAGCTCATTTTTTTTCTTTTTCAACTCAAAACCTAACTTTATAGCATGAAGTTAGTTCGACAGAATTTCTTATCTAATTATATATTTACATAGCAGAAAAAAGACTGAAAATCTATTGCATCATCAATTTAAACCAATTATGAATGATGAAAATATTGATTTTGTTTCGTGCAAACATCAATTAATGCAAGCTTAAGGGAACCCCCCTTTCCTGAGCCAAAAAATTTTTTTCTTCGATTTTTTTTTCATGTAAAGGTGCATCAAGGTCCCCTCTATGTGTGCTATAAAAATCGGAACCATCCAAGGTCGGGAAGTCTCTGAAAAAACAGGTTTTTTGGAGACATATGCATTAAAAAAATTTTTTTATTTTGCATTTTTCTCGAAACTAGTTTTTTTGGTATCAAAAACCAGTTTTCCCCCTTTTTCTCCGCCATTTTAAGTCCGATCGGGCTGAAAATTGTTTTGGTGAGACTTCAAGTGATTTGGGTTGGGCGTTTTTTTTTTTGGATACCTTCTACCAATCAAGTTTGGCAGGCTTCGCAAAATTTTTAGGATTCAAAAAACCTAGAGATTTTGCAAAGTGCTCAGTATTTTGGTTCTCCAGCCTGAAGTATTTGGAATTTTTGAAAAAAAAAAAACGCCCACCCCGATTGGGTCCGTCTACCCACAGTAAAAATTTCAGCTCAAATGGATGAAATCTGTGGATTTGCGGGGGGGGGAAACTTTTTGCAAGTTTTTGACCTTGGGGTCTCTGGAAGTCCATGAAGATGACGTCTGGCAAATTTGTGTCTATGACAACTGTTTCTCTACTACTCGAGGTCTATCTACCCTGCAAGTTTCAGGAATTTTCGTTCGGGCGTTTCTTAGAAACGCCGGAAAGAGGGGGGGGGGGTTCCCTTAACTCGCCACTACATAAAGAAATAATTAGTGTCAAAGCTTTTGTATCCTATGTTATCATGATGACTTTGGAAATAATTATTGAATTGTTCATCTATTAAATTTCCTTTTAGGCTTCAATAAAGCTAGTTTTGAATTACTTTAAAAGTAATTCGGTAGAAGTCACTTTTATTTTCCTCGTAGCTACGCTCAATGAACCAAACCATGGTTCTTATTTCGTTCGTTTTTCCCATGATTTAATATATCACTAAAGTCAACACAAAGACAAAAAACCAATCAGAATATTCGACCACCATACTATTTCACAAGCTGAATAAAACAAAAACTTAAAATATTCATTATTCAAAATGTAATCAATATCAACAGGTAGGCAACAAGAAAGAATAAATAATATATTTGAAAATTTTGACTTGATCATAAACATATTCGCCATTGAGTAAATATTAATCAAGCTGAGCTAAATAATCTTTCTACTGAAGCACTAGTCGCTGGTGCGATATCTTCTCTTCTGGATATTTCTGATACTAATGAGATATCACGATGAGTTCCACTAGTAGACCAGAACTTTAGGGAGCACACGCATTTCCGATTCCTTTATCAGTTGTTAAATGAGTCGAAATTTTCTGAATGTTTTACTTTAATTATAAGAAATTCTCATTTGAAATACTTACTTGTCTTAATGATACACTCATCCATTTACTTGAATCATGGACTGAATAGAATAGCTAGACTTAATCGTTTCTTCGCTTTTGTGAAGACCACTAAAATTTCGACATATATATATTTATTCAATATTAATTAATAAAAAAAAAATGAAAATTTTCGAACCGTTTAAATGCGAAGTCTAATAAATTTAGACAATTAATTGAGCGTAAATCTGAACCAATGTTTAAATTTTCAAGTGATGTTTAAATTAGTGAAGACTAAAATAAAAATTGTACATTACGAGAATCGCTTTAGCTACTGATAAAGTACATAAGTTCTATTATTTCCATGACGATGAGTACTATTCGATAATATTGAAATCGATTATAGTGAAGACAATGAATCAGTAAAATAAGATTTAGAACTATGACTACTAGTATTTGTATTTTCATTAATAACACGAAATATATACTGACATGTTTGACCTTCAATTGAACAAAGTATTCTGAATTTTTCAGTTTCTTGAATAAGAAAAAATTTATAAAATAAAAATAGAGATTGGGTCAATACAACTTGTTAAGAACTAAAATATAGAACCCACATATTTTTACTCTCATTATATTCATACAAAATACCTGAGGTGAAAAAATTCTACTAGACCATAAGAAATGCGTGAGAATTTAGATTTTACCCGTTTTTTAGCTTTTAAAATTACTATGAGTTTCATATCTTTCCATACTCGAGTCTCTATACTTCTTTTAGGTGAGTTTTCCCCATCATCACTCAAAAAGGATACGAGGGTGTGTTTCCGTCTAGAGAAAACTATTTCAGAATTGACTCTTATCACATCTAAAAAGGTTTCAATATTCATGTTTTTTACTTATACACTTAAAGCCATAGAATATTTAATTTTAATTTTCAGTTGCAGTTGGGACAACTACTTTTCTCGTAGTTCCCGATAGAGCTAGTTGGATACAGGTCTGATCTTTTATAGTTGCCACTCTTAAGATAAAAGTCTATAATGACTCATTCATAAACGATCACCATCAGAATGCCTTGAGAAATATGAAATAAATTCTAATGAAAATATGATGAGTAAGAATTCAGCAAACGTCCAAATTTTTGTGTCACGTGTCTCTAAAACTTACACTTATTCTATTTTTCTTCGAAAAGAAAGACGTAATGTGAGTTCCACAAAAAACAAAAACAGTCAATAATTTTATCATCAATTGTTAATGATGATGGATTAATATCAAATAAACTTTGAAGATTCCCCAATTGAATAAGTGGAATATATTTTCATACCGAATGCTTTTCACATATATATTCAAGACAATCGGAGAAAAGAAAACGAGTTAAATGTAGTTGTATTGTTGTTAATTCTTGTTGAAGTTCCATAACTTGAAATTTTTCTATATAATCATGATATGCAGCAAGAAACTCTGACTAAAATTTAACGGCAATAAAACGTACTTAATACTGTCGGAATCGTTTTCTTACTCGACAATTATCAATAATATGAACAATATTAAACATTGATAAATGTTTTTCCGTTTTTCTACTTTGTTCATTTAATTTTTTTTTGCTATTTCACGTAATTTACCCAATGGATCAATTAATAATTGATAAGCAATATGTTTTATTGATGTATATTTAAGTAAACGTTGAATAAGTCGTATCATTAAATACAGCTCAATATTGTTCAACTAATTCAATGTTATGTTCACGAATCTATTCGAAATAATTTTTATTTTTTACATTATCTATTCAATGACATAAAATTACCTTAAGAAAACAAAATAAAAGTTATATGAAAAATAATATTGGAATTGATTACAAAAAAATAATTCATTCGAAAATGAAAGTAACGATCTGTATAGATGAGTTAATGTAATACAAGAAAATTCAACTAGTCCATCAATGTTGCAATTAAAATCCGATAAGTGTCCGACTCCAATCGGATCACAAGAATTTTGACCTATGTCGCATGCTACTGTACAATATGAATGATTTATTCAGTACGGGGCTGCCAGATCTTCCGAATTTTTGTACTTTTTCCAAACTCTTTCGAATTTTGAATATTTTTTCGAGACCTGTTATTTCTCTAGATTCGAGATTTAATGGCTGTGGTTATAACTTCTAATTTAACTTTCATTAGCAATTCTTGGGCTGTCGTTGTTCTACTGTAATCATTATATAATACAATTTTGAGACTATTTATAATGTAAGATCGTTTGAATTTAAAATCTATCCGAACTAAATGAATATTTTGTATTGTTTAAAAAAATGTCATTTGAATCAATAACTTCTTTGACATGGACTGAATTTTAAGTTTAGAAAAGTGTTTTTTTACATGAAAATTGTCTCTTGTTATCCTGAATTAAATTCAGTCATGAATGATGAAGATGATGATTCAGATGTGAATTTAAGTGAGACTGAAGAAAGAAATAAGTATATCGGTAACAATTTTTGCACAAAATGCTGAAAGAGCAACACATATGTCCATAAAAAAGATGGTACATATATTTGACGGTAAAACAACTACTTCCCGAACTCTTTCCGAAGTAGAATATAAAAAATTCCGAATTTTTTCGAATTTTGGTTAAAACATTTCGATTTCTAACTTTTCGATCTGGCAACCCTGGTTTAGTACGAGAATAATTCCATAATAGTCCATGAAAATTGAAATATGTCAAAGGTATCAAATCTCGTTACACTCGATAATTTTTTTCTAATGGTTTTTATTCGACTGAGAAACAAGCAGAAAAAAATTTATGCATTCTTTTTGAAAACTTTTGTTTGATTGTTGAGAAGCGAGTTCATATGCAGACTTTGCTATCGTATCGAACAATCAAATAATGTTTGTAGAAAAAGTGTACATAGATTTGTTTTCCTAAGTATATGACGAGTAAAATCTTGAAAAAATATCGAATCTGTTGGTACTTGATCATTTTGTTTTTTTTTGCAAATATAGTTTTTGTGATAATAACATTGGTCGAGTCTGTTAACAACAGAATATTTTCACAAGTAACTCAACAGGCTCTATAATTTTTTTAACTAATAAAATATATTTCATTGAATTATTATCTTACTCGAATAATATTTAATAACATTGTAAAATTAATATTAATTTTCATTCGATTTCTCTTATATTCCATTCCAATTAAATACTAATTATATATGTTAATATTTTGTTCTTTATAACAATATTGTCATCTAATACATACTCATTTTTATTAATATTAAAATGTTTCCGAATTTGGTATAGTATTAATCATATATTGATGGTGAAAATAATAATAATGAAGAAATCTGACGATGTTGTTGTTTAATTATTAGTTAAATTAATTGTACACATGGATTTATCAACATTATTCATTAAACATAAAATTCTCCAAATCACTAAAAACATTATGATATCTACATTATCTTAATCTTTTTTCCTTATTGATTAATGCATACCTGTACATGAATAACAAATTTTTGATCTTGATGTGTATAAAATAGATATGTCGATATAAATACATTTGTATTTAAAATAAGAATATATGTTATTTCATTCTTTTCTGTTGTGATAAGTCCACATAACAAAGAAAGATTTTTTCAAACTTATATAACAGATTATTTTGATCTAAAATTTTGTTAATATTTAGATCTGTTCATCCAAAGAATATTATTGTAAAAGCTTAATTGTTTCAAAACTTTCATGTTTTTTTCGGCAGTTCATGATATCAAATCAGCCATTGAACTTTGTATTTTATAATAACAAATAATATAAACAAATAGCCATATGTAAATGTTCTCATTGATTATCACTAATAAAAGTAAACAAATAATAATAATAATAAGATAATAGAATAGTTTAGCACGATCTATTGGAATTTCATTTCATTTCACACGAGATACGATCTAAAAAATTTATAAACAATTCATTACAAGATATTTTTCACCGATATTTGCATGTGAAGTAACATGTGCCACTTGATCACCTTAATTTTTTCGAATAGATTCACAAACGTAATAAATAAAGGAGCGGCTGCTTTTTTTATACTTCATTTATAGTACATATTAAAATACACAATTAACAAATCCATTCACAATCAAACTAGGTCATTGACGTTGAGATAATATAATTTTTGTTTCAGTTAATGTACGAATTGTTGGTTGTTTATCATTAATACATTTATATATATAACAATCCTCACGAGATGATAGAAAGTGATTGATTTCGACGGGCAGAACCGATTTAACAAAACATGTAGTAAGTCCTTGGAATAAAAATAAAAAATAAGTTTCATTTAATTCAAAAGAAATGTATTAAAAGAAAAACAACATAAAAAATGACAACATACCTTACATATGAGTGGGCGTTAGACCACATCGGGTCCGAGTCTGAAAATTATATTCGACCGGGTCCGGGTCCGAGTCTGAAACTTTTTGCCCATTGAGATCAAATCAAAAAAACTTTTGATGCATATAATAAAATTTTACGAATTTCTTTAAATTTTCGACCGTTTGATTCAAAAAAGCTTAATTTGTTTATAAAAAAAATATGAAATTTTTTGGCTCATAAAATGTGATTGACTTGTCATAAAAATGATCTATCAGGTTCGAGTCTGAAAATCTTGATCGACCGGATCCAGGCCCAGAAAAATTAAATTCACCGAGTCTAGGTCGGGTCTGGGTCCAGAAATTCTTGGACCCGATGGGCTCTAGTGGGCGTATGTGTGTTCGTCAACTCTGTACACATACTGAACATGCGAGAGAGAGAAAAAGAAAAAAGAAATAGGCCAAGAGAGTAATATTTCTTTTTTTCATTCTCTCATCTATAAGTCATCGTCCATGTTATCATTGATGATCAATGATCAACACGTACAATTAATGTGTGAAAAAAATTAAGCTTTATCCACACATATACATTGAGATATTTGTGATCGAATATATCTCAATGCATGTGTGGGTCTAGATTAAAGCTTCATTAAACTCAGCGTGTAATTATTTTCCAACGAGAAAAATAACAATGAATATTCTCTCTCCCAAGGAAAAACGATTTTTGGGGGGTATAAAAATGAATGATTTCCAACGAAGAAATCATTCAATTTTTGAGTCAAATAATAATCGTTTCTTTTTATATTTTAGATCGGCTTCCACAATACAAAATTATTCAATTCAATATCAAGCAATACAATTAAAAAAATGTAGGTATTATTTTTAATTTTTTTCTTTCTTTTTCTTTCTTTACGATCATATGGAGGGCGGTAAGTTCTCCTATGATCTTTTTTATGTATTGTTTTCTTTTCATTTTAGGCATCGGACAGTGAAGAAAAAGATAACGGGTGGAGTAAGTTATCTCGTTCTTTTTCATTACGTACCATTAATTAAACTTTTTTTTTGTTCTTTTTAATACTCAATATCGTCGCGTCATCATCATCAACAACAACGTCATCATTCAACGTCAAACATGGTGAGTAAATTTTTTTTCTTTTTTTGAGATGAGAATAAGGGAGAGGCAGATTGAGGAGGGTGGGTTCTGTCCGTTGAGTGTTAGGGTTTCGTCTTCTATGAAGGACTTCCGGGTAGTCCCTAAAAGCTCGACCAGGAACCGTCTTGGTGTCCGTGGCACACGATTGCTCCCCCCTCCCCCAGACTCATTGACATATCTCTCGAGTGGGAGGAATATGAATGATTTGAGTCTGTCCCGTGCGCGCATGAGCGTTACGCTCGCCACGGCTCCGCCAGGATGGTTCCTGATCGCGCGCACGCGAATAGAATAGATATTCATTTCACCAATTCAACGTGATTTATTTGAAAAGAAAGGAAAGAAAAAAAATTTGTCACGACGAGTCTATTCGATTGAAAATCGTTGAACACGATTATTCCCCCATTCGACGACATAGAGATTGCCATGTCTATCGAAGGACAAACCGTCGGGCTGGTTGAACTGATTTGCTCCTTTTCCGTAACCATTTCCACCCACAATGACAGTGCCTTGTTTCGCTCCTTTATGCCAACGCATCACTCGATGATTGAACGAGTCTGCCACATAGATGGTACCCAAAGTATCGACGAAGAGTCCATTAGGATGCGACAATTGTGTCAGAGCATTCCCTTCGCCTTGACCTCCAGCGACAACAATTCCTTCTTTTGCACCTTTATTCCATTTCATCACACGATGATTTTTGTACTCTGACACGTAGACATTCTGTTGTTGATCGACAAAGATGTAGTACGGATTATTGAGTTGATTGAGAGCAGCCCCTCCACCATTGCCACCAGCCACAAGAGTTCCATTCTTGTCTCCTATTTGATATCGTCTTACTTTATGTTCTCCGACGTCAGAGATGTATAGATATCTCTGATCATCCATGGCCAATCCCCGACAACTAATGTTGTCGAAGAGGATTTCTCCTTGAGTTGTACCACTACGACGAGACCGTCGTACGACTCGTCGAGTATTGCAAATAATGAGACTATCCGCCTCTTTGTCGATCAACACATCGGTTGGGGAATCCAATTGATCCAATCGATTTCCTTGGCCATTACCACCAGCTACTACTTGTCCATTCGTATCGCCCATCTTCCATTGAATGATACGATGATTGCCGAAGTCAGCGATGAACATCGTTTGATCATCATCAACGAAGAGACCATGAGGATATTTGAGTTGATTGGTAGCATTGCCTTCTCCATGGCCTCCAGCAACAGTCACACCATTCTGTGCCCATCGGGCATCAAGTGGAATATTGGGAATTACTACAATGAATGAAAAAGAAAAGAAATCGTAGTTGTCGAAGGGAGCTCATCTTTCGTAGGAGTAAGCGCTACAAATACGACATTCATCTTTGAGAATGCTCATTCCATAGATAAAAATTCAGAAGTCTTTTCCTAGTTTCTTATGAAAAAAAAGGATTTTCTAACGATTCTTACATCTATGTCACTTTTAGTTTTTGCCAAGATCTTTTGGATCATAAAAAACAACACCTGGAGATTGCTGTCAGAAGGTCTTCTAAGAAAGAGTAATGTTAATTGTATGAAAGCTTTTGATAGAAAAACATAGAGATCTGAGGATTTTATTGAAAATTGCGAGGATGCAGAATCTTTTTGTAGGATGATCATTTACATGAACATCAAACAAGAAGAACTATGTGAAACTCCTAAACTGAAAAAATCCTGAGAAGATTCTATTTGCATCTTGTTAGGAAGATGCCAAATCTAATCCCTGTTGTTGGAGAACTTCGAGGATGCTTTTCACATCATAGGACAATTCAGGCACATCTATAGAATTAGATCTTATATATAAAGAAGAATATTGATCTATCTGTCTGTTCTTTATGCATTTCCACAGCGTACGAGCGAATGCAATCAAACTTTCCAGAAATTCTCTTCTCACCCAGGAGAAGGTCAACACCTTTTTTTTTGTTCAAAAAAAATGGCTTCTTCGCCCACAAAAAGCATGCCTAGATTGCTGACCAATCAGATTGCAGTATTCTGTACTATAGAAGTACTATTGCGTGGCACTTCGTGAGCACACAGAAAACATGGAACCACAGGCTTTCAAGGGCGATGAGTTCGAATTAGAGATCCAATCACCTCAAAATCTGATTGGTTGGTCCGAAACCAATAGGAATCGAGTTTTTGGGAAAACGAATATTAAGGGTGACCGATGTCATACACAAATCTAGCTTTTGGGGAAGTTCATTCCTGGAGGTCGTGTGAGGCGGGAATTTCAAATAAATAACCTATGACGCTGAAAATTTGTACGTCATAGATATTGACTCCTTAGGTTGTTAAAGAATCTGTCCCACAAAAATCTTTCTATCTATCTGTTTTTCTTTGTAATCAATCGGAATTCAGTGTGATTTCAGCAGTACAAAATGCGACGTTCTAGATCAATTAGATGTGTTGTTGTGCTTAGTTTCGATCAAAGCGAATTTTTCTTGCAACGCTGTCGAAGAATCGATTGTTCATGTGGGCTCCTCACTAGAAACACAACTATACAGCTCTGGAACCAAGAACGTGACCAAGTGCGACCAGGGTCAGTCGGAATCAGGATCGATCGAGATGGGTATATACTCTTATAAATGCTTGGTCAAGATAAAAAGTTGATAGAACTCATAAGTTTCATCAAACTCTTCTTGATCTAGACGTGGAAGGACGAAGAATCCTTCACTTCTGATCAATTTTTTCAATGTCAGTATTTCATATCCGCCGAGAGCGAGAATAGCCGTGGCTGGGACTTAAAATACGTTCAAGAGCAATAACCAGGACTGGAACAAAAAATAGAATTTTATGCGTGTCTACTCCCTACTGATTGGGTTTTCTGACATGTTGTCGAATGCAACAGGAGTTTTCCTTGCATATATTAAGACTAAATTTTTCCGGGCAACGCCGGGTACTGCCGCTAGTGACTTATAACTTTGAAATGCTGAGAAGAGAAATACTAATCCAATCGAAGCTCTCCATAGGATAACATATGGATATGTAGATTTTATACGTAATTTAGAACGTGTGAATCTTAATCAGATAGTCAGAATTTGTTTTTGATAGATGCATAATTGAATTCTTTACAAACTTGTATTTATCTTCATTTAAAACAACATAGAAATGCGAAAAAAAAACATTTCAACATGTAAATAAACGATTGAATTATTAAAATGTACTTTTTACATACTTCAAGTTCTTGAAATCGAACAAAAAAAAACTCATAAAATTACGTTCTTTTTCAATTTTAATATCTCCATCATAAAATTTACATTCATATTTGCTTTTCTGATAGAAAAATGTTTCTTAACACTCACTGCAAAAAAAAGTTAGCACATCATACGACTGTCTCAACTTTGATATATCATCTATTTATTCGTCTCTTTCTGAGCAAAATCAGCAGATGTAGAGAGAAATCCAACTTCGAATGCTTATTGATGTTGTGATAAAAATAGAATAATTTCAATAGCTCTAAGAAAAGTCGGTTCTCAAATAAATCAGCAACAGAGTCTTAATGTGATAAGAATAAAAGAAAACAAAGTATCTTGAAAATTTTTATGATCGCACAAGTATTAGAAACATGAGAGAAAAGCGTACAACAATAACTATTTTACCTCGCAAGTAGACCAAAATCACATTTTGAACTTTGAGAAAAATAACTATAATCAGTCATTTACTACACAATAATAATAAGATTGACATAACTCAAAATTCATCTAAATTATATTTACAGTAATGCAGATCTTAGGAATATGATTGTTCTCTCTAAGGATATACTGAAGTCAAAGAAAACCGAATGTTTTGTAGCATGTAAAGATATGCGATAAAAATTATTATATGTTTAAGATGTTCATCGAACTATTGTACATTCTATGAAATTAACATATTTATATAAATTGTTGCATAGATTTGGAATCATTTTTTTATGAGCTCTATCATTTTAATGGAATAATATTCATCATATTTGTTGATTATGATTGCAGTTTTTATCATGCATAAAAAAACGTTACTTGATTCTATTGCAAGCTAATGAAGTAAAGAAAACCAATCCGAGATATAGGAAACACCAACACACTTCTGAGCTTGTCGTGATAGATACTTTTGTAAATTTCTCTAGTTTTTTTGTGAGACAAGGAAATGTTAAAACGGCTTTTCTTCTTAAAATCGCTTGACTGCAATCTACAAAAATATTGAAGAAAATTGAGGTTTTTCTTATTATCGCCATAAAAAAAGTCGCACTTAGCAGTTTCAATCATTATCGTTCAATATCAAAATAGAATAAACAACATAGTCGATATCAGCACAAAAAAACTACATCCGAACTTACAAATATGCCTTTAGTTCATCAGGGATGTATTTTTCACGAACACTTTTCTTTAAACTGTAATTTCTCTGATTTGACGTATTTTTTATATTGATGTCAAATATACTATTCAATTTGGTCTAACACATAGCTAGGATGAAAAAAATCGGCGAAATGCACCAATTCATTTTTCAAAGTTTCCTATGATTTTATGATTGAAATCATGACACATAGTTCCAACTCTTCTCATTAAAATGGGACATATATTATATAAAAATATCTATTGTCATATGGTTGTTTTCATAAAAGCCAAAATGCAGCTCTTATTTTGAGTAGATATCTATACCTATTCGCTAATTAAACGATCTTTCTCTAAAATTTGTGATAGAGTTATAGAATGTGTAAGGTGTAGTTGGAATATAGGTCCGAGCATGCAACTAGTCAATATTCCAAATTATCAACCGTTGGATTCTTTAACAGATTTTCATTTTCACTCACACCTCACACACCTACAATATTACAAGAGGAGAAGATAAAATGAGAAGACTTCATATAAGACAAACAAATCAAAAAACTTTATTTAACATCATTCAAATCAGAAATAATATGAATGGAATAGATCTTTTTCTTTTTACTATGTTCACCCATTTCAATTCATTTTCATTCCAATTATCAACAGGCAAGTTCCATAAAATTATGTTTACGAGATAAAATATTATATTTGACTACATTTGCGATAATGATCAAATTTCATTGGATTTCATATACGTATAATCTGCGTTTGTTGAACAAACGACTGTATCTACGCTAATGTCTAACAGAGAGTGAATGAAAATTAATCACTTCATCAACGTAAAAAATTAAAAGAAATTACATGACAATGAAGAACTGAACATTTTTCATGAATTAAATACCATAATTGTATATTTGATTTAAAAGTCATGAACGTGATGAAATTTTATTGATCATCTGACTCTATGTTTCTAGTAAGCTTTGTCAAAAAGATGAAGTTCTGGCATTCTAATTTTCAAACGAAATTTTCACATGATTTGTCTATTTTCTATCGATAAATTTTGAGATGAACAAATTAACATGTCAAGATGATTTTTTTTAGACTTGGGTGTGGGTGTACACCTTCATTTCACCGACACCCACACCCTCAAGTAAAGATAAAAAAAAGTCGTTTATACATTTCAATATGTGTACGCCAGAAAAGATTTGATAAGTAATCGAAAATGTATTAATCATTGTTTAATACAGATCAATTTTAAACATATCTTATCTGTTTACACTTGTTTGGATAACTAATCAAACAGTTTTCACCGTTTGTACATCGACTCCTTAAAACTAGTTAGTACATGAAAGTTCTAGTCATTTTGGAGATTATAATAGTTTTTGTAGACTACGAATAGTTTTCTTTTCGCTTGTTCACTCGGATTTTTTTCTTCAGTTTCAATGTTCTATCACATTAAAATACTCCCAAATGCCTCAAATTTCATCAAAAAATATATAGTTAGATAATAGTAAGGTAATGAAGAACTCAAAGTTCAAACGTATTTGAAACAATTAATGAAGAAAGTGATCAAAGAAAAATTATCTATCTGAGGCTTGCATATTTTTACCTGTATCATACATACGATTATTACATTAACTTAGTCAAACTCTTTTTTCCAAGAAAAAACAGCGACTGATTACTAAATTATACGTTGAATGCCTAGCTCTTTCTTTCATGTTGAACTATTTTCTTTGCATACATTCGTTCTAACCATATTCAATTCAAATATCCATAACATATACTGAATTCTCAGTCGAGACAAAGAGTAAAGTGAACAGTTAACTTAGACAATTACTGTGTAAACAAAATCGAATACAAATTAATATATGCACTAGAGAAAACTGCAAAGACATCATTGAAGAAGTAGGAAAATGGAATAATCATCTTTTCTTTCTCATGTAAATATTTTTTTCTATTGAAACGATTAAAGACAAAGGTGTTTCGAACGCCTCTCATATCAACTTTTTAAAATTTCAAAAATAAATCTTAGATTCGAACTATGACGTTATCAACATCAGGATCATTTTAGTTTATTCTGGTAAATGAATAGAGTAATTGCCTAAAATAATCAAGATCGAATTTAAATAGACAAACAACTGCCCAGAGGTTGTCTATATATATCACAGAACTATATAAACTCGAAATGTTTTCTCTTTCAAAAACAATATATATAAATTCTAACTTAATAATTTGAAGTTATCACTGTAACAGTGTTTATTGCTTCATAGATAAGTCTCCTTTTTTAATCTTCCTGACCAAGACTAATATCAGAAAATATATAATATTTTACTTTTTAGTAACAAAATTGTAACATGACAAGCAATGTTATTTGAAATTATTCAATATATCAATTATGATGAGATAATTTATTAATTATAGAGTTCAAACACTATCAATGAAAAGTTCCTTTCATAGACATTGATAAAATACAAAATTGGCGAATGTTGAATTTTATCTGTCACGGATATGAACTTTGAATATTTCTATATTCTATTTCTTTTTTTTTAATCTGTACGTGTCTCTAAGAAGACTTTTACAACATTGAGATGAATTATAGAATTTTATAATTCAGAAAATATTGACGTGGTTTTTTGTTCAAGAAAACACAATGAAAAAATGCGTTAAGAGTAGGCATTTCATTGATAAACACATTTATTAACTGATTCATAAATATTACTGACCTCGTGACTTTGTATTCTTGCTTAGCTGCATTGTTGCGAATTGTTCTTCCATGGCTCCAGCAATAGGTTTGGCTGCAGTCGCTGTTGCTGATGATTGAGATTTCATTTGTGACTTTTTCTTGGGTTGAACTGATGGACTAGGCAATGGTACTGGCTCAAGAAGATCGAACTGTGGCTTCAATTCTGTCAGTTGTACAATATGGAGCCCATGGCCGGAATTAAGATAAGATGTGACTTGCAATTGTCTGGCGGGTAATAAAAGTATTTCATCTTCACTGGCAACGAATGAATGATTTTTGATATCCTTTGCTGTGGTACACTCTATTTGAAATAGAGTTCTGTTTCCAGTCGTCCCAAAAAATTGTTCATTTTCCAACACTCCAACCGATGAAGTGCATGATGAAAATCCCCACCAGATGAAAATCTTGCCCAGTGGATAATCAGCCCATAAATTTTCTTTGACTCCTCGAAAAACGGAACGGCGCTTTGATGGAAGACGCGCAAGCGCTGTCAGTATGAGTCGAAGATAGAGAAACCATGGAATTAAATTTTTTCTTTGTTCAGACCGTAAAGTTGCGTTAAGCTTCACGTACAGGGAGTCTTCATGTGGCATCGATTCATATGTGTAAAGCATAATTGAAGCCGATTCGTCAGTTGTTAAACCATCTTCTGGTTCTTGGCAGTTTTGTTTGACTACGAATACATTTCGTTCGACTTTAGGTACAATGTTGACAAGAGGTTTCACAGCTTCCTCAAGCGTTACGAGTGGTACTTTCTCATAACCTTCGATTGGTGCCAACATTCGCTTTGGTAATGTACCCACATCAGCAAAACGTAAAGCTGAATTTTTATCGTTAATATTACTATAAGCCATTTGAAAGTTCTAAATCAAGAGCAAAACATTTATCGATATCTTTCACATTCTCGAAATCAGATATAGAAAGACATTGTTCCACGATACGCTATTCAATACATCAAGCTTTCCATTATTGAAAATAAAAAGAGCATGAAGATGACCTTTCAGTCTCGCAGCTCATGGACTATGATCAACGTAATATTGAATGTTTCAGGGCAGATTATTCCATTCTTTATAACCTTGTATACAACATTTTAAAATCAAAGGTTATTGAGAAATATATCGGATTGAAGAATCAAATAAATTCAATTGCTATGGTTTGTAAAGTAGTATTGTATTAAGAACTTTTTCGATTAAATCTTAGAAGTTCATGCAAATATCCACATAGAAGTGTATGAAGGTCAATAAAGTTCATCATGAATTCGTATAGATTTGATGATTTTCTTTGACGAACTACTTTCAAAATTTTCATGGCAAATCTTTCATATAACTAAATACTTTTGATTCGACTTCTGTATAGTTTGAGTTTCGTTTGTAATGAAAATATTGAAAGTAGTACCTCAAAGAAACTACTCATGAAGAAACTTTATTAATCTTCGTACAATTATATACAGATATATGCGTTAACTTGTAAAATTTAATCGAAGAAGTTTTCAAAACAATACTACTTTATAAACTATAGTAACTGACTTTATCTTATTCTTTAGTCCGATAACTTTCTCAATAATAACCTTTGATCTTAAAATGTTTTATACAAAGTTTTCATATTAAGCTTTAATTTGATTTCAGTGAACTGTACGAGATATTTCCAGTACTATAGCATCAAGCTCAGAGGACAAGAGATTTTTGAGTTAAATCACTTATTTTCGTACTAATAAAGGAATAATCATATATGGTCATCTTCCAGCAGTGGGCAGATTTCCAAAAAAGGAAATCTCTCTGCTAAATATTCATATTTCTGAAACTGCAACCATACAAAATGCAAATTTCAGAAAATATGAGAAACTACCGTAACTTTTCCCGTCCTATTCAAAAACAAATATAAACACAAATAAAGAAATTTCCTGGAAATTTCGGAAAATACCTACAAAACAGAAAACAAACTTTCCGGAAACTTCGGTAATTGCTCATACCAGAGAAAGAAATTAGCAGATAATTTCCGTAAATACCAAATCCACAAAAGGACGTTTAGCAGTGATTACGAAAAATACCAGCACATACGGACGAAATTACCAAGAAATTTCTATAATTCCCAATTTATGTCTATACGATATAATAAGACAGATGTAGATTAAAGGAGCCCTATGCCCAAAAAAAAGAAGAATTTTTGGTAGTTTCATAATTACTAGGAATTTTTAGTAATTACGGAAATTTCTATAAATTCTTTACATATATCATATAGGTATAACAGGATACATATGGATTTACGAAGCCGTACCCCAAAATGTTGTAGAATTGTTGGTCATTTCCGTAATTACTAGAAATTTGTAGTAATTACGGAAGTTTCTATAAATTCTTTACATATATCATATAGGTATAACAGGATACATATGGATTTAAGAAGCCGTACCCCAAAATGTTGTAGAATTGTTGGTAATTTCCGTAATTACTAGGAATTTTTAGTAATTACGGAAATTTTTATAACTTCTTTACATATATCATATAGATATAGTAACATACATATAGATTTAACGAGCCTTATCCCTAAAAAATAGAAGAATTTTTGGTAATTCCGGTAATTACCTGGAAATTTCAGTAATTACAGAAATTTCTATGATTTCTTCGAATTTTTGGAGTAAGGGTCTTCAAATCTATATCTATCTCATGATAATGGTATGGGTGTGGATGAATAAGAGATCTAGATCCACACCCACCCACCCACCCTATTCCGGCTATATGTCTACTATATTTATGACGCTTGGAATACTCGACTTCTGTTTAGAAATTATCGTAATAAATCACTCACCAAGATGAAATTTCAGTGATGATAGTTTCCAACTTCGTTGAATTTTGTGTGTGCGGGACACAGGGTTTGTTTATCGAAGGACTCTTTTATGACTTGTGCAACACAACAACATTTTACATGTCTTATTTTTATCCTTTCTACCTACATTTCTTCGTCTTTTTTTGAATTTTTGTCCACCACGCGCTTTCTTGATAAGAACTGCACATGGTAACAGAATAATATGCAACATGGAGAGTAAACAATTCATTTGTGTATGCTGTAATGTGGTTGACATCGCTGAGTAGCAGGCAATGACAAACAATAATAGATTCCATTCAGTATCAATAAGAAGACTAAATTATCGCCAGTATTAACAGAGAACGACTATTGTGAAAATGGATTCAGATCTTTATTTCGTTCTTAAATAGATGAAACTTGATAATTTTCAATATAATTATGATTCGTCGAATTGCATAAATATTTTAAAATATCTGACATATTCATCTTATTTCTCCAATGCAAAAAAGAAAGTAACTAGAATTTTTTTTGCTTGGTGTTCTTCATTTGAATATGCACATCAAAATATTATTTATGTTACGAAAAGAATATTTTCAAAATATCGATTTAATTATATTGCTACGTAATATATGAGAGAACAACTCATGTTTTAAGATAGTCCAATATGAATAGAACAAATCGAAATTGAAGGCACATTATTCAAAATTCTAATGAGTTTAACTCAAATCTTATTGAATGTACTCTTTAAGCTGCTGAAGAATAAGAAAGGTTTTCTAATACAAGTAACAATTTAGACATATCCTGGAATTTCCTCTAAGCAATGTTTCAAAATCAAAAGAAACTGATTTGGATGAAATCGAGTTTGAAGTAAAACGTGAACAATTTTATCATACATCAATCAGACAAGCATAGACGCATATACAAATCGAATGAAAATTTATTTCATGGGACCTAAAATTCCTCATCATTAAGTGCTGTTTTTTTTGTCTATTATTATCATATATTATGTAGGATTTGACTTTTGAATTATTTAGTCACTAACATAATTCGTAGAAATAATCATTATCATTAGACATATAAGACGTTCGTGTTGATTTTTTCATTTAAATTTTAATATTTTATTTCATTGTCATTTGAATTATTTCAATATTTTTTAGGTTAAATGAATAAATATACTCTAAGTATTTTCATTTCGATTTAAATATAAGTTTTCTTAAAACTTATATGCAATCAGAAAACACCAAGAAACATTGTTGATGTAGGAAAAATAGATAAAATAGTTATTTAACTTCAAAACAGAAAGTATAAAGCGAGATTCTCACTTAAACTTTTAGGATAAAAATATAATATAAAAGCTAGCTGATAAATTTTTATCTGTTATTTGAAGAGATTCAGAACAACGATTCTTGCATAAGTTCATTTTGAAGAATTTTGACTATTGAATCTGTTATGTATTGAGAAATTAACGAAAGAATCCAAGTGAGGATGTGGGTGTGGATATGGGCGGTACTCTTAGTCTGATACTCACACCCACACCTAAGATAAAAACAAAATATATGAAAAATCTAAAAGGAATAAATATATTTATGGATAATCAATTAAAAAGAAGAGTTCGAATGATATCGAACAGATTTAATTCGAAAGTCAAATTTTCTATAATTGATAGTATTATCGAATATCGATTTCTTTTATATTCTATTGAAAGTCTTTTTATATCTTTTCGTATTAAATTCGTTTCTTTAGATATATAAGAAGGGTCTTGTTTATTTGTATACAAATATTCAAAAGACACATTATTCAAAGAAATACTCTTCTTTATTATTTCTATTAAAAGTACTCTTCATGTTTAACTATTTTCCGTAGACAATTAAAAATTACTTTGAATATCGATTTAGATTTTCGAAAAAAATAAATAAATAAACACAGTTTATTATCAAATCAAATGTCTAGTGTAATAATCGTTCGATACTCTTATTCAGATAATAAAAACATATTAATGACGTTATAGATCATGGAAACTTCAATAGCATTTCTATTAGCTTTTTCTTTTAAAAACAAAACTTCAAAATTAGAAATGCGGATATGAGTATGAATGGACAGTATGTATATGAATAATCACAGATATTCTATGGTCACACATGTTGCC
>CAJNOL010002836.1:0-21353 GCA_905250125.1 Rotaria sordida | reverse complement strand
ACCCACACCCACACTCACACCTACACCCATACACATACCCACACTCACACCTACACCCACACCCACACTCACACCTACACCCATACCCACACCCACACTCACACCTACACCCATACCCACACCCACACTCACACCCACACCCACACCCACACTCACACCTCGGCTTGTCCACGTAACGCGTCACCTCCCTGACCAAGAATTCGAAGTCATCATTTCATCATCTCACCATTGCTACCTTGTAGAGCACAGTCTATAGTATAGAAAAATATATTTTGTTCTTTTAATAAGTGCTGAAAATCATATTTGATAATTGTTAATATAGGTGTCACTAAATGTATATAGGAGAATAACCATCTGGACCCTATAATTAGTCCAACCCTTTTATCGAAACAGTGCGATAAATATATACATAATTGAGAGCAATTGATTCTACGGTAACAGAAGTATCATTTGGCAAAACAATCGATTTCCTACTTGCTACAATCTGTTACTACCGCATCAAGTAAAAGTACCGAATTGATAGCGTCATCGCGTGACGAAAAATGAGTATTGTTTGTTTTTCACTGATTAGCCTCATCCTTTTTCTTATACAAAATACGTACCTAAAGCTAGTTTTTTATGGGTTATCTAATGCACGTATTTTCATCTGAAAAGATTCTCTTTTAGAATTATTGTACGTAACGCGATGACGTTTTTTACCTTTTTCTTTGTTTTGGCATATTTGAGAAGAAACATTTCTGAATATTGATTTACTATTCAAAGGTCACTATTTACTACGGATAATGAATTTTATAACTGAGTATTAGGAAGTTGTGATAAGATCATGGTTGATTGGTCCGCGTTAATAACGAACAATAAAAATGAAAAGACCAATCCAAATAAATATATTGTTTCAATTAGGCTAATCATCTTTAATTCTAAAAAAATCTTAATATCTGTATTTTGTAAAACAGTATTGAACTTTCATTTATTAAAAACTTTCCATTAACTTTTGAATTTGTTAAATATTAACACATATTATTGATACTACAGTAACTAAATGGCTAAAACACATGCTGAAAGACAAAAACTTTATCGTCAAAATTTATTAAAAAATAAATCAAAGTATGATCAAATGAGAAAAATATCTCGTATACGTGATAATAAAAGACGTCAAAATTTAAATGGTGATTTATTACAACAGTTACGTAATCGACAAAAACAAGCATCAAAAAAATATCGTGATAGAAAAAAACTTGAACGTATAAATAATAAACAATCATCATCATATAAATCTCGTCAATCATTTGGTAAAGCAGTCAAACGTGTTCTTCAATCATTACCAAAAGATATTAATAGATGTGTTAGTGTAATTCATCATATTGCACAAGAATTTAATATTATTCCAAAAACAACATCCCATCATCAACGTGAACAACGTTCATTATCAATTGAATTAAAACAATTAGTTATGAATTTTTATAGTCGAGATGACATCAGTTACCAGTTACCTGGTAAACGTGATTTTATTACAATCAAAGATGATAATAGTAATTCAAAAAAAATACAAAAACGAATTCTTTTATTTAGTTTACGTGAAGCACATCAACTATTTTTAAATGAACATGATCATATAGATGCTTATTTATCATTAAGATCATTTAGTGATCTTCGGCCATCAAATGTACTTCTTCAATCTCATATGACACACCGTAGTTGTTTATGTGCTTATCATGAAAATATAAATTTATTAATAAAACCATTATCAAAATATATTCCATGTCCTGGTTTACATTCACTACAAGCATTTTCAGCAACACTTGTTTGTTGCGAAACAAATGAAAAATGTATGTTTAGCCAATGTTCTTTATGTAAAAATAACTTGGAAAATAAAATAATAAAACATGTTACTAATTTTACACAATCAATTAATTGGTATCAATGGGTTTTAAAAGATGGATATTCTAAAAAGATTGAATTTAATGGTACAATTGGTGAATGTATTGAAGTTTTAAAATCAAAAGTAAATCAATTTTTAGCTCATATTTTTATTAAACGTCAACAATCGGAATACTTTGAAAAAATGAAAAAAATTTCAAATAATGAAAATATTTGCTTACAGATTGATTTAGTGAAAATTTTCGATTAGATATTCAAGATTCTGTACAAAATTCGTATTACTCGAAAGTTGAATTAACTTGGAATTACTTCGCCACCTCCCATGGTAAGGGGGTGGTTGATGGTGTGGGAGGTACAATTAAACGTCTTGTTTATAGAGCAATACTTAGTGGACAACAATGTAGTTCAGCAGCTCAATTTGTAAAAATTGCTCAATCCAAAACAGATAGTATCAATGTTATTGAATTAGAAGATATTCATATTGAAAATTCAAAGGTAAAAATGGAAAAAATTTTTCAATCAATAAAGACAGTACCAGAAACAAAAAAAATTCATTCAGTGAAAGTACTTCAAAATAATACAATTGAATATAAATATTATTCGAACAGTTCAACAAAAAAAACTTATCGATTTTTAAATTAGAACAAATTGTATATATATATCGTTTTTCATTTGATTAAGTGCCACGTTATTTGACATAGTAAACCTATATCTCATCAACATCTATGTAACGCAAATAAGATTGTTGTATATG
Organism: Rotaria sordida; assembly: GCA_905250125.1. NCBI lineage: Eukaryota > Metazoa > Rotifera > Eurotatoria > Philodinida > Philodinidae > Rotaria > Rotaria sordida. The sequence goes on along the minus strand of CAJNOL010002836.1, from coordinate 18,721 downwards.
TAGAGTAGTTAGTTTGTATTGTATGCCCTCATTTTGTATTATCTCATATTGATAGCGTTTTATGTATGTATTGAAATTTTTAAACTTTAAAATTTTTTACTGTATCCACATATCAGTTATTATATTGATGTATTTAATTTATTTTTTGTTATTTTTCTATGCAGAACTTATTGATAAATCAAATATTCAACACTCTTTTATGATATAGGTTCAAGTAAAATACTCTTTTGTCTTTACAGATTTACATTTCTAACGAAAGCAAGTAAAGCGAAAAATTTGATTAAAAAAATAAGCGTCATCGCGTTACGGGACCGTCATCGCGTTACATTAATGAAACCGACCCCTCTTCAAAATAAGAAGTCTGTTTGAAAATCTTTTTTATCCGTTGGATACCTCAAACAGTCGGCTACAAAACGCCTATAGAACGTTCCTTTTGGAACAATAGAAAATTCGCAGAAAAATAAACTGCAATCATGTCACCCTCAACTTTTTGTCCCTTGTTCATCATCGCGTTACGTCATCTATTTTTGCTATAATTTTCCTACGACTCATTCAAACGAGCTCATATTTTCAGAGGTTGTGGGGGAGACAGAGGTACATCTTCCACCGAAAGAACGAGTCTTCTAGGCAACCTCATTGTTGAGAAAAGTTAATAGAACTGCGGCCAAAACGTCATCGCGGTACGCTTGGACAAGCCGACCTACACCCATACCCACACCCACACCCACACCCACACTCACACCTACACCCATACCCATACCCACACCCACACTCACACCTACACCCACATCCACACCCACACCCACACCCACATCCACCCACACCCACACCTCACACCCCACACCCACACCCACACCCACACTCACACCTACACCCACATCCACACCCACACCCACACCCACATCCACCCACACCCACACCTCACACCCCACACCCCACACCCACACCCACACCCACACCCACACCCGTAAAGCCTCGTTTAAAATTGATGTAAATGGCTACAGAAAATAGTCGCCGTTTCCGCCGTAATTGGTTGATGTACGGCCGTATGCGGCCGGCCATAATTGACCTGGGATAATAAAGTTGAGTCGAGATTATAGAAAAAAAGAGAATATTTTGCAGATCATTTTTTTAGAAAAATATTTGCATTTTTCTACTTATTAATCAAAAGATTCTTTTAGATAGATGACAGTCATCCTTATGGAATTTCCTAAATTAAATGATAGATGACGGTCATAACGATAGATGGCACATTTACATTGTTCCATAGAGATGTTGATTTTCTTCCAAAAAAAAATTCAGATTATTATCAGGAAAAAAAACAATAACTTGTATAAAAATTTATTTAATAGAGTACAGGTCTAAGAGTAAAGCGACAGTGGCATGAACATAAGGATATCAGTATCGATATATAGGTATAAGCTATAAATATAATGGTGTAGTTACAAGAGTATACGGGTAAGTATATGGGCATAAGAGTATAAGAATAAGGACAAAGGTGTAGGTATATATAGAGATAAAGCTATAGGTATAACGGTCTAGGACTAACAGTATATGTGTAAGATTATATTAGTTACACTATACAGATTTATAAAGTTAAAGATATTTCAGTTGGGGAGCAGGACGTAAGTTTAATGATGTCAAGATAAAGATATGTGTGTTAGGTTTTAGAATTAGGATCTAGTTATAAGAGTACAGATATAATGTTTTAGGATTAAAGATATAAGTATAAGCGTAAGAGCAGAAATATAAGACTTAAAAGGTAATGGTAGAGATAGATGAGCATAGATGTAAGGATATAGGGACAAGGGCACAGGTATACCTGTATCCTTATGAGAGTGCTCAGGACGAGGTTTACAGAGTCCGTAGCGGACTTCGTGCACGAAGATCGTCAACGAACGTATTTTTCTCCGTATACGATCGTTTACGACCGTGCTTGTTCGACGTGGGTGTGGGCATGTGTTGGTGGATTTGGGTGCTTGTGGGTGTGCGGTGGTGTAGAGATGGCTGAGAGTGTGTTTTGTAACTGTAGTGCTGTGGTGTGCATGAGCTTAGGTATTGGTTTTTACGGGTATGGGCGTGGATAGGTTTGGGTGTTGTTGTTGTCGATTTAGTTGTGGCTAAACAGAGGAGCCTCACGGATACTGGCATCCACAATCATGCTAATCTGTCCACAGCCATTCAAATTGTTACAACTAGTTCAGGTATCCGAAGAACACATTTAAATAGTTGCAGACATTTAAAATTGATCCGTTTAAACGGAGAAAACGTGTTAAACAAACAAATACTTTTTCAGTAGTTTAAACGTATTTTTGGAAACATACCACGCTGTTTAAACAATTGAAACTCATGACGTTTAAACACCGTTTTTCTCGCTTTCTTGTCTGTCTGGGTGTACTTTTAACTAATCAGATATTCTTGTTATCTGCCTCGTTCAGTCAATTTTTTTTCTACTTAGATTTCACTCAAGGTGTGAATATGGATATCCATCTGGGCTTTTGGGTGTGGTGTCACTGTTGATTCGGGGTATGTGTGACGCGTGAATCGTCGGTGGTTGTTTGTATGCTTGTAGTTATTGGTGTGACTGTGAATATACGATGTGAGTGTTTTGATGTGTGTACGGCGGTGGATGAATTTGAGTGAGTGTTTTCGTGTTGATGTTGATGGACAGACCGATTTGGTACGTAGATTGTGCTGTCAATATGCGTACAGTCTAGATGTAAACGTCTTGAGGCACAAGGTTGATATGTTGATGTGGGCTATCAATGTAATAATGTGTGCACTAGTGTGGTGTAAGGTAGATTTCGGTGAGGGTGAGAGTGGATGTGGAGTGGATCTAGCTCTCTGTATAAGGTATATATGTAGATACAGTATATATGTGGGGTGTAGGTGCAAATATATTATCGGTAGGCTTTTGGTTATGGAGTTGTACGTGAGCATGTCTGTGATTTCCTGTGTGGGTGTACGTATACTGTGTATGATGTTGGGTATGGAAGTGTAGTGTCGATCTCTTGGATCAGGGTGTTTGCGTGTTGTTGTAGTGTGTGTGACCGCTAGTAGATTTCGGTGTGCTTGTAAGTGTTTTGGTATGAACGTGATTGGTAGCATACATGAAGAGAAGTACCAGACGGTGAACAAACCGACGTTTTCACCAACACTTACGTGCAGACTCACACTCACAGCCACACTCAAATCCACCCGTTAATAGGTGCTTTCCTATCTTTTGAACAGTTTGAGTCGGGTTTGTTCTCAAAAATACGTAACCCTTTTTCTATAAAATTCTCATGCTTATATCCTTTGTCGATTCAACATCGCTTCACCTGAGTATTGACTCTTTGCTGTTTGTCTTGGAAGTTGGAAAAAAACCACTATTGATAGTGAAAAAAAGTGCGCCATTCCCTCTTGTCTTACCGAGTCTTTCCTGCGCAAATAAAAGCAGCTGTACAAGTGTTCGTCACGTAAGCATACCAACTTTCTACAAAAAAAATAGAGTAGGCATGGACGTCAATAAAATCGTTCTCTCTTTCTCTAAATGACTTATTCAATGCGCCACAAATGGTATATTGCAAAGGCTGAAATAATACAAAGTTTTTGTTCTCCATTCAGTCTCAACTTTGCCCTGGGACATCCTAATAAGACACTTACACCCATTGAGTGTGAGTATGGACGTGGGCGTAGATGCTCGTAAAAAAACTCACAGTCACAAGTACATCAAATTCAGTCCCAAATGTCTTTCGAAAATGTCGTTCAGATAAGGTACTCTTGAGAAACGATCTCTTGAGTAACAATGCTCCTCATCTGCAATTGTTTGTTTTTTTATATATCATATTACTGGAAGGTAGATGATGCTGTAACCCAAACATACCGCGACAAATATTCAAGTCTTTTTTAGAGTATTCATTTCTATATGAAATGAATCTAGTAAGAACGAACGAGCGTTTTATTAACATGTGTCCGCCTGAATGAAGAGAGGATCCTCACATCCATCCACGATCGTATATATATATTTACGCTAACTGACAGAAATACTTATATATACATCCATATACACATCAAACCTGAACATTATCACGAAGCATTGCTTGTATCTTGCTGAGAGGACATTTTGATAGTGATGCTTATTTTGTCAGAGGATCATATCATTAAGGATTATTTTTCGGAAACATTTTCATCAATAACATTTGCACCGACGGAAATTTTTTCAAGATCCAAAAAGGCGAGCACATTTTTGGAATGATATTTTGAACTTTTATCCACGCACCTACATCCATTGACATCTTTGCTCTAATCCTCACTCTCACCAACACATACCCATACCCATCCACTAAAGATAGGACATCTGTTTTCGTTGTTTTTAAGCTGTAATATAGCTTTATGACCATGTTACGCTATACTCTTCCTACAACCAGGAGCAAATGTTTTCTGTGAATATAACAAAGTACACATGCAATGCAAAAAAAAGGAAAAAGACGCAAAAATGAATCATAATATCCATATGTCAATTCGGTAGTAAAAGAATGAGAAATATTTATGCGCAAAAAAGATGAATATTTCTTTGTTTTTCAATTTGCATAACTGAAAGACTAACGCAATATGGAAGGACAAGCACAATCAGACTCGCAAGGATCAGAAGAGCTCTGTGAAGTACATATAACCACTGACCAACGCGTATTGAATCACCATTCTGATAGTTCACAATCTTTAATAGGTATTTTGGTGTTATTATCATTAAAAAAATTCAGAGAATTTTTTCCATTACTCTACAGATCACGAAATGTCTTCTATCAACCGAATAACACAAGAGCAACAGATTATTGTCAATTATGGATCATGTGTCATGTGTAATATTAACGAACGATGTGTTCTCTTTGTTGGATGTAATCATTTAGCATGTTGTGACCAATGTTCAACAACTTGTAACGACACCTGTCCGGTTCGAAATTGCAACAAGCCAATCAAAGAACGTTTGCATGTTTTCAAACCGTGATCATGGTTGTAACATCTTATTTTCTTTTTGTATACGAGCATATCAAGATCGCATAACGTTAACATATAATAAACAAACCATATGAGATCATTGTGAAATCTAGCATTCTCAAATCTGATTCGTTTACGATTTGACTTCAAGTCATAAGTATTTATTCAAGAACTTAAATGCATCTCTTAAGTATTAATAAGAAACTGATCATTGAATTTCGATAATATGTTTTTCACTATAAGACATATGTACATGGGGCACTACAAAAGTTTTTTTGTCCGGCTCTCTTAAAAGATTTAGCCAAGAATTAACTATACCGCTGTAATGTCTAGACATATTTAGGGTTATGTGCAAAATTTCAGACTTCGAAGTCTTGTGCTTTGTTGTAGTTTATCATTTCTTTTTGTATCAGTGATGTAGATTACACAGTTGCAATTTGTTTGTCAGTTTTCCATCTTTTAATAGTTGTATTATATAAACACACTAGATTACAAGATGCAGCGTGTGAAGTTCTACAATTTATCCATGAGCACTTCTTTTTATAGTTGCACGTTTCGCTTTCAACATGGACAAAATTTTTATTAATCACATTCCGGTCATGCAATAATTATATTTTTTTCACAGAATACGCTACTATTTTTCTTCTTTCATCTTTTTACCACCTAATATCTTTTTGTAAATAAAAACAAAATATGTGGCAAGACGCAGCATGAAAAGCTGTACAATCTGCATAGCCAATAAAAACATTAAACAAGAAAAAAAGAAATTTCTGGTTCGTGTTATTTTTTCGCACCGTCGAAATTTGGTCGCTGAAAACTTTGTCCATTTTGAAAGCAAAACGTGCAACTATCAAGAAAGTGATCCTTTGCAAACTGTAGAGCTTCACACGCTGCATCATGTGATGTGTTTTGTTTTACTAATACAACTTATTAAAAGATTAAAAATTGATACATAAAACTTGATCATTAAACCCATTATGTGTTATATTGGGAATCACGTATACCTAGTACAAAGGAAACGATTGACTACAACAAAGCGCAAGACTTAGAAGTCTGAAATTTTGCGCATAATCCTAAATATGTCTGGACATTATAGTGGTATAGTTAGTTCTTGGCCAAGTCTTTTAAGAGAGCCGGACAAAAAAACTTTTGTAGTGCCCTATGTAGATCTAAAAACATCACCAAGCATTACTTTAAAACTTTGTCTTCGAAACGATTGCAGTTGTAGTCTTGAAAAAATCGTGTCAGCACACAACATAAAACTCTCGGCCTAGTGATGGTAAATACTTAACTTTTAGCATCCCGTATGAGGAGCATATTCTTTTATTAATCGATAGATATTTCCATAAAAGAGGAGATCGAATTTTAAAAATTGAGTAACTGGTAATCTTTTTTAATTTTTTGTCGAAAAGAAAAAATGTGGTACAAATAAAATCAACAATTTTGTGACACATGGTACTTCCTGCCAAATGAGCCGAAAATCGAGTCCACTATATTAGGAAGAGCTCTACAAGCAGGAAAAAATTCTACCATGTTTATGATATACCACTCATTAATTACCTAATCAACAAGTGTCCACATGTTTTCGGACACAAATAATATTGATGATAGCTAGTTTTTTTTCGAATGTTGGTGTGAGAAAGTTTCATAATTTGGTAAATTACAGAAAGACTCTAATGAGCAGCGAAGCATTATAAAATTTCGATAGCTATAATTATCAAGTTCCTGATGTTTTTGAGCTGATCAGAAATTTTTTACAGGAGAATCCGGTAGGTTATAGACATGTGGTTAGATAATATCAATGAGCGTCTGAAAATCTTTTGAATGCGTACTCTCTACAGAATCTACGTCAGTATTTCAATATTTTTATATGAAAGCTTTAGAACAACTTAAGATACTTGTTTATTATTAATAAGAAATTGACTCATCATTTTTGTGTAGTTGATCGTCACATAAACCCTATTTACAAGGATACTATTTAAAATAACTTGCAACATCAACCTATTCCATTTTTTTCTCTTTTTCTTTAAGTCATATATTGGTGGAAAGAAACGGGCCAATCATAAAATTTTCATGGAATAGTTTTCTTTCTGTTTCTTATTTCTTTCATCGCCGACGAATCACGTTAAGCGTATAGAGAAGAGTATAGTTGATGAAGACAAAAATAACTCGGAAGTGTGTCTTTTTTTCACCTACCCGCCGTATTATCGTTTTATTCTTCATGTGATGATTTACTAACAGTGTATGTACAATATTTGTATCTACAGTTTTAAACTTTCATTTACTTGTAGTAAATCAGTTTCGTGCAACAGCTTTATTGAAAAGTTCCCCGTCATCTAACATACAAGGCCAGACTGATGTTTGTCCGCAGAATTTTTTTCGTTGAGGCATTGCTTATTACACAGTATATGCGACTATGCCGGGGTCGAAGTTATGTACATTTTTATTGTTTCTCACATGAATATATTTGAAGTATTTGAAATTCTTGAAACTTTAATAGAATTTCATACCATATTGCGATGGTATTTATTTGATATCAATGAGGGTATCAACAAGTATTAACTGTTCGAAATGTGAAGCATAGAAAAGAATAGTTGAAAAGTATGCTATATTGTTGACAAAATATACTTCCTCTGCCACTTAATGCGTTCTCTGTGCGCTTTCTCTTTTAGCTTTTTAAGTGCTCTTGCATTGGTTTTTTATCGTGTAGAAAGAACACACAAACGAAAGTATGCTCGAATTTACATTTGCTTGATAAAAAAAGGCTAAACGGGTGTGATAGAGCAGAAGATATGACAGTCAACATTTTCAGGCAAAGGGCTTGACGTAGGTGCCTACAGCTGCTGTCGATCGAAAACAAATGAGAAAAAGGAACGAATATAATTCTTTCTTTTTTTCTTTTCTCTTTTGATGCTGATGTATATATTAAAAATTTACAACTACGCGACTAAGCGAGACACTGCTCGCCATTGTTTGTCACCTGATTCTGTTTGACGTATCTCTGTCATTCTTTTTCTCCAACTTCTCAACTCGAGTGAACATTTTTTATCTTCGTGAGATTCACGGATCTATATTGGCCTCATCATGAACAGATCAATACTTTTATCATGTTCTACTTTTATCGAAGATGGTTAGCATGGAAGATGTGAGGAGGGGAGTAAGTCGAGAAGCTTGAAATTCGTAACGCAAGAGCAAGGAAGCTTCGCCATTTTATTTAACTATTATGTACTCTCACTTATACTCAATATACTAGTTATGTAGCAATCTATCATAGGCACGACGTTGTTTTTCTATCATGTCTTTACTCTAGTAAATAAAATAACGCTACGGCTTAACAAATTAAATTACCTAGTAATGTAAGGGCTATTAGTTCTTTACATCGCAAATGCTCAGCGACTAAAGTGCTGCTATGGCATTGCGGAGAAGTAACCATTAACGAAGGGGTATTGCATTATCGATTACGTGTAGTGCAAGCATTTTTGTGTTACTTGTAAAGAAACGATACAGTGCCGATTCAAACCCATCTGTTAATAAAACATGTGTAACCTGTAGAGTCAAATAATTTTCATGATGTAGTGGGATGATTTCCAAATGTTCTGTCCGTAACAGCACTATGAAAGATTATTTCATTGTGTGCTTTCACAATTTGACCACACACTACAACCCCAACGTTGTATAAGACCAGCAAACAAACTAAAGAAAGAATTATGACTCAGTTCGTAAAAAAGCTACACACCAATTAAACTATGAGTAGAACGCAAAAACGTATTTCTTTTCCTTCTGTACGCGCATGGAACACTTAGGACTTTTGTTGCTTTTACATCGAAAAATTCAAATGTCTAACTAACAGTACTTGAAGTAGCATGCGAAACTTTCGTGTAACGAAACATCAGGAGTCATAGGCTCGACATTGAACATCTACCTTTCAAGACTCCATCTTTACGCACAGACAGTCGCTCAAACAATTACTGCAACACTTGTGTCCAATCCTGAACGCGTCTTTTTACCGTGGAGGATAATATCTAATTTTCATTCTAATTTTACTAGAATTCTTTTCTTGTGAGAAAGGTTGACGACTTAGTAGCCATTTTAATTATCTTTCTTTGATTATTTAGTTGAATACTTAATGCATTTAATTTCTAACTTTTATTATTTTAAAATAATGTGACTTTTCGTTGTTGTAGGCAACTTCTCCAGACAAAAATAGAATAGATTTACAATGCACTAAAGAAACTATACAGTTTTAACTTACTGTACATCTTATAATAGAGTAAGTAAACAAAACAACAGACGGTTATTTTTCTTTTTCGTTTTCTTTTTTTTTTCCTTTTTTCTTAACTTTAATAGTGATACGGAAATAATTTATCAGTCCAGTCTACCACTTTTACTGGTTCGTTCTGTACCCTTATTAAAGTTAAGAAAAATAAAAATGACCGTCTGTTTTTTTCTCTACTTACTCTATTGTAAAATCTACAGTAAGTTATAAATGCATGGGTTATTTAGTGTATTGTAAATCTATTTTATTTTTGTCTGAAGAAGTTGTTTATAACGACGAAAAGTCACATTGTTTCAAAATAATAAAAATTAAAAATTAAAATTCATTGAATATTTAACTCAATAATCAAAGAAAGATGATTAAAATGTCTATAGATATCGCTAGAAGCTAGACAAAGATGAATTCTAGACTAAGTGAAAATGTTGAATCTAAAAGCCGAAAATATGAAGCATGAAATCGAGATTACTGAAAAACTTGTGTCTGTCGAGAAAATAATCATTGAAACACTTGCACTTATCTCGTCTCAGTTTCTCTCTAAAAGCACAAGTAAACTACTTTCACATAGCATTCTCATAAGAAAATTCCTCTCGTCATGATGAACTAATTAGTTTGGATTCAAGATGTAACTAAGCAAAATAGTGAGCTTTAGAGAGCTCTAAAAGAACCATAGTTTTTCAGAAACTTACACTCTGCAATCCCTAATCCAACCATTCTTTATATTTAAATACACCATTGAAAAGAGCATCAGCGATTGAATCTAGTGATGTGTTTCTTGATACTAAATGAGATTCATATTTGAAGAAAAAAATGTTTCTTTTCACCTAATAGATAACATATATGCTTGCCATTCCGTCTCATATCGCTGATCTTTATACTCTTTCAAAAAGACTAAGTTTATAGAGAATATTTCGCTCCAAAAATTGAATATCTTAAGAATTCAAATCAATGTAAACCTTGCTCTTTCTGAACTTCCTATCCATTTAACAGTTCAATGAGCAAAAAAAAACAATATTTTTCTTCTCTACGAGTCATGCATTCTTCTCTGCAGCATGAAATAGATTTTACTGTTCTTGAAATATTTAAATTATTCTGAGAGCACTATCGCCAAAAAGGCATATCTTTTGTGACACTCTTATCCTACAAACAATACATCAATTTGGCTTGAAATTTCTACTTGTGTATATATCTCGAGTTGATGCACTTATCATACAACAATGAGTTCAAATGAATGAATGACTGATGAGTTGATCATACGAGCTGCTACACAACGATATAGTCATTTTTTGGCATCCTTCGCTATGCATATCTCATGGACCGATCATGTTGGAAAGCCGAAATTTTGAGAATGAACAGATCTCGCAGAATAACTATGATGTTTCAAATTTGGCTCTCTAGATGGTTCCTATAGTTCAGTAGACCTTCCACAAATCATGATTTTGGTGAGCTTCGATCTCCTAAAAGATGCACTCAATAGAAGTCGGGCTCATGAGATTTCAAAGGACATACTGAACACTACAAATTTATGCAAGAACTAGCCAGAGCTTTTGTAGAATGATCTGGAGAGCTTGATTGAAAAATACTGAACAATGACTATGTTGTTGTGCAGCTGCTCGTATGATCAACTCATCAGTCGTTCATTCATTTGAACTCATTGTTGTATTATAAGTGCATCAACTTGAGATATATACACAAGTAGAAATTTCAAGCCAAATTGATGTATTGTTTGTAGGATAAGAGTGTCACAAAAGATATGCTTTTTTGGCGATAGTGCTCTCAGAATAATTTAAATATTTCGAGAACAGTACAATATTTTTTCAAACGGCTTGCCCCAAAATTCTTAAGACTATCTCCTCTACAACATATCTTAAAAATTACCAAAATTTGATGAGCTCGATTAAGTAGGTTCTGTAGGAGTCGGTCGCGACTTCTGTAGACTGGCTTCTTTATACATTAATTGTCAATACCTTAAAACTTGAATAACTCGATTCGGACTAGCCATGAGCAACTCATATTTGTTTTTGTAGTTTCTTGTTGAGGATGATAATTTGACCCCAATATAGTTAAGCAATTCAACTGACATAACAATCAATTCCATTTGTAGGTGACAAAACTGCAAGCCCATTAGTCGTCTATTAGGTGAAAGAAACATTTTGTTCTCAATTAAAAGTAATCCAGAAGAGTGGGCTGAAACTTTAGAATATGAAAAACCTTTACTTCAAGTCGAATTTCACTTCTACTGGTTGGTTAACTTTCTGTAGCCATCATATATTTATTAAACATCATAAGGAGTCCTTACGTCACGATAAGAACCCATGGGCTCAATGTTTCTAGTTAGAATTTGTATGACGGCTGTAAATTGTTGATTGAAGTTTCAACCTCATATTTCTGAATCTTGAAAGGCAAGAATATTGATAAAAATGACTGAAACAGAATAGTTTCTGTGTTCTAAAGTTTGACACAGAACCAACCAAAATCAAGATGCTTGAAAAGTTCAATCAGATCGGATCGTTAATCGACGTATTGGTTTATGTTATATCCATGTTGTATATTGCTGTATCGCTTTTTCAGATGGAATTCCACAATCATGTTTTCAGTACACAGGTTATAGAAATTAATCGTTTCGAAGATGGCGTAGGAAACGAAATCGATATTGAAAGTCTCATAACCATTAATGCAGGACAGACGCAACATCGTCCACCATCATCATTGGCACAACAGGCAGTCCTTCGTGTACCCATCGACCAATCTCGCATCCCAGATCAGCCATATATACCAGGTGAATATGAATTGATCTTTTGTCTTTTCTTTCAGAATCATTCCATCAAAAACACAAATTAACCAAGAGAGTGGCAAAAATTTAAATTTTAGATTTTATATTTGCATTCAGAAGGTAAACATCTGAAATTAACAAATCGAAATTTTTAGTTCATTTAGATATTTTATAGAAAAGATACTCTATATCAACATTTCGGCACTACGTACTATGCTACCCATATCGTAAATACCGAACAGTTTTTAGTGGTAAACCGCGGCAAATTGCAGTAACGGGAGCCAGTAACCGGACCGGTAAAACCGCGGTTAACCGCCGGTTTTCTTCCGTTTTTTATCACATGAGTATTGAGAAAACAGTCATAAATAGTCTCATAAATGCATACCTACCTGTATAATACCTCAAAAATTAGAGAATTTTTTTACAAGGCGAAACCAACGACAGAGCATCAACAACTGAAAACAATAAGCTACTAAAGTTATTGTCCATCACTTAGTTACTGGGATTATATAGCCCAACATAAGTAGCAAGGGTATGAGTGGGTGTGTATGGGTGCGGGGTGTGAGGGGGTGGTGTGGGTCGGTAACAGCGCAACGACAAGCACACCCTACATCCACCCCTCACATTCCACCAACACACCCTTTCGGTCCAATCTCAGGAAAATCCTTGATGCTTCCGTGCCAGTTCCTGACAGGATTCGAATCATGATTCAATGAGGTTCCTGAACTGATTATCATTGTTTTTTATCAGAAGTCGTTCCGAAATTTGTTAATTCATTTAAGAAGTGTGAGGCCATGGAATTTAAAGATCCTGACAGTATTTGAAACAAGATTCAATCAGGATTCTGAACAGATTATCATCGCTTGGGGGCGTGGACGTGGTTGTAGGTGTAAACGCGACTCATTTTATGTTAACTGGCAGTTACAGCCACTGATACATCTTTCTGTTGGATTCTAGTTAAGACTCTCCTTTGATTCAGCTACAATAGTTGACTGAATCTTTGTATCAAGATCCAGATCAGAACTTGCTTACAAATTGATACAATCTTGAGAGAATGCTCTCTATTATTTCTATCAGAATTCTGAGCAGGACTACCATAGAAAACCCTTCGGATCCTACATTCATGATTTAGAAAAAAATCTGGACAGGAACCTGAAGAAATTCTGAACAGGATCTTGTATAGTTTTGAGAAGTCCTGGAGACAGACATCGTCAGGAATTGAGAAAGAACCCTGAGAAAAACTTGACTAGACTTTTGAGATCCTAGATTCTGATAGCTCCATCTAGAATTTCTCAAGGAATGTACAGAATTGAGACTAGGGAATGGAAAATAAATTGATTTGGTTTTCCACGTTGCTCGAAACTGCGTACATTGTAGGTGAATAAATATTTTTATGACCTTGTGACGCAATTTGGAAGCTTTGTTTTTTCTTCGAGTCGTCGATGTATCATTAAATGTCCGAAATGGATTCTCTGATTGTTAGTTTCCAAGTCGTTGTAATACACACTTCAAATGACTAGTTCTGAAATGCTTCACCAGGTCCTATTTTAGCCCTTCCGATGACTATGTCCAATCGACGATTCTTGGAAGTGAAGAGTACGATTTTGTTGAACTAGGTTATAGATCCAAGTAAATAATTGATATGAAACATTTTAAATAGTTCTCTTTTTTTCAATTCTTAATATTCTATCGTTTGGTATATTACATGTAAAAAATTTTCTGATGTATTGAAATATAATCTCAGTAAACGTACAGGAGTTTACTTAGGACTAGTTTCTTTATACTAAATTACCTAGTGTCGAAATGTCAGTATATATTAACTTTCCTATAAAACATCGTAATCAGCCAACAACTTTAGTTTGCTAATTTCAGATAACGATCTTTCAAAGGCACATGAAAAACCAAAAATTTAATTTTTTAGCGCATCATGTAATTGTATGATTCTTAGTCTCCTCATGAAAGCTATCTTAATATCTATACAATGTTGTAACAATTGTTTTTTACTCATTCATACTTTTGCAAAGAAAAAATCTCTCTTTCCCTGATAGAAGCCACCTAACATACGCCTCTTCAGAATGGCCTCTTACACTGTAGAAAAAGAATTTATTCACACATCATCAAAGAAAGGTGCCGATCATAAAGGGTGTGGGTGTGAGTGAGGGCGTGGATGTGGGTGTGGATGTGGATGTGGGTGTGGGTGTAGGTGTGGGTGTGGGTGTGAGTGTAGATGTGGATGTGGATGTGTAAGTATGGGGTTGGGAGTTCGGCGTGCATTTACTCTTCAACCACATCCACATCCCTACCCACACCCACACTCATACCCCTATCCATCCCCCTATCCACACTCCCACTAACACCCCTAGTCACACCCACACCCACACCCTAAGTGCAGCAGGCCAGTCAGCTTCAGTCGAAAAACACCGTTCTCTTTAACATTGTCGATCTACTTACATAGGTCCAATCTGGTATGGCGAGTGTATGGTCTGTCGCGATCGTGACAACGAAGGTTTTTTACGTGCTTATGAAGGTTCGGCTGTCGTCTGTGGTCATCCATTGTGTGGAGAGTGTGCGGAACGCATCCTAACAACAACAAAGGTCTGTCCCAAATGCCGACGATTGGCTCATTCTTTTGTCCGACTCGTTTCTCCATGACACATACGCAAAGACGTTGAAAACGAATTGCAAAATAGTCACATTATTACACATACTCTTATCAATGGATGCCCGTTTGCTTTTATCGAAATTGAAGTTTCTCTTTACAATTGCGTTTGTCCTTCCTTTTTAAGTGTGTTATCGCTTTTTTTACTTGCATGTATGCTGTTTCTTTTGCTTCAACACAAAATTTTGAGAGAGAGAGAGAGTCAATAAGCAAACGATGCATTAAAAGTGCTTCAATTGACAGTAAAAAAAACAATATTGCTAGAATCATATTCCATACTTTCGACGACGAATGCTTCGTACTGCTATTTATTAACATAACAGTGTAGCTTTTCATTGTGAGCTGATCAATTTACTAGAAATCCTGGGTGTGAGTACCGGTGAGGTGTGGGGTGTGGGTGCGAAGTGCAGGGTGTGGGTGAGAGTGTATATATAGATGTGAGTGTGAATGTAGCTATGTATGTGCGTTTGGATGTGGGTGTGCATGTGGATGTGGGTATGGATGTGGATGGGGGTGTGAGTATGGGTGCGGTTGTGGGTGTGGGTGTAGGTGTAGGTCTGGGTGTGGATCCGGGTGCGGGTGTGGGGGTGGGTGTGGGGGTAGATGTGGATGCGAGGTTCGATCTAGATGTAGACTTGGGTCGAAGTGAGGAAGGTTTTTCTACAGTAAAATTGTATACACACGCCCACACAGAGCACTCGTCCCTCGTGATCACATCTCGTTCTCACACAACGAACATCATCTAAAGCCACACTAACAACAGTACTCACAGATGCACGTCACTAAAGTACAATACCTACGACCAGATCTAGTCCAGAAACATTAATGCATACGGCGCCCATACACGCATTCATATCCAGTGACACTGTTCCAGCTAAATCTATAGGAGCATACAGAATCATCCCAGCGCATATACCCACACTTCGCAAGAGTAGTAAAATTTGCAATAGTCGAACAGAGTGAAAGCATAAAAAAGGCTTGCTGGGGTGATAACATCTACCTATGTTTCATTTTCTTGTCTAAAGCAACTTCCAACGTAACCAAGCGATGATTAGCCTATAGTACACTCGAAGTATCACCAGCAGCAAAATTGTAGGCTGGCTTTTTAGAAATCTATAAGCGATCGTTGGAGAGCTATATTGTATTACTTTTCTTCTTTCGTTCTGCTTTATTTTAAAACAACTGATACTCTATAAAAAGAGCAGCAACGAATGAAAAGCGAAAAAGAGACCAATTGAAGTTGCAGTAAAACAACATCTACAAAAGTTTTGCTCATTGCATGGCAGCTACATTGGATACCATTGCCAGCGTTGAAAAAGTGATGGATCAGCCAGACACAATTCTTTTTGGGGAAGCGAATGCTGTCATCAATCCAATCGAATCCAATGACAGCTCGCACTCATTAGTCGCGAGATCATCATCGATGGGTATGATAAAAATGGACAATTATCAAGTATTCGAAACTATTACACTTTTTTTTGTATAGTCGAAGAAGTGCCCTTCAACAATGGTTCAGAAGAGAATAGAAGACGCTTTGTTAACTATGGGCCATGTATAATGTGCAATGTTCACAAAATATGTATTCTCTTTATTGGCTGCAATCACTTGGCCTGTTGTAGCAGATGTTCAGAGACTTGTGGCGACTTTTGTCCAGTTCCGAATTGCAATCAGAAAATTAATGAGCGTCTGCATGTATTCGAGCCTCTTTTTTAACAGCACGGCGTCGTTCTTCGTATAAAAATTGGCAGAATTGACAGGAAGTTGGGGGAACTTCAATAAGTCACTAAATATTAACAACGATACCACATAAAAGCTAGTTAATTCATCGGATGTGTAGGCTGGAGATATCGGTGTGGAATATGGGTAGTGAGAAGCTCATGTAGCTCTGGGGTTAGTGCAGATGTAGGTGTCTGTGCACGACATGATGTGTGTTGCTGCGTTCATGTTTGTGTGTCTGGGTGTGAGCGTAGATACAGATACCAGACCGTAGGTACGAGCATGAGCGAAGGTGTAGGTGTGGTTCTGTGCGTGGGCAAGAAGAAAAAAACATACTTTTGTACTTTTGTATGTTTTCTCATTCTTCTGACGCTTCTTCGTACATCCCCATACTTCTTAGCAGTTCGTTATAATTCTTAGTATTTCTCCATATTTCATTGCATTTCTCGCTACTTCTTTGTATTTGGGTGTGGGTGAGAGTGTGGATGTGGGTGTGGATGTGGACGTGGGGTGGATGTGGATGTAGGCGTGGGTGAAGGTGTGGGTGAGGGTGTGGGTGTGGGTGTGGCCGTGGATTTTCTCTTAACTCACCCACACCCACACCCAAAGGTCCTTATAAAAGTCTCAAAAAGTCTCAATAAGACTGTTTTGAGACTCTTTCGAGGCTTTTGGCGCTCTCAGAAAGGTCCTAATAAAGGTCTCAAAAAAGTCTCAAAAAGACTGTTTTGAGACTCTTTTTCGCTGGGAGAAAGATCTCAAAAAGATCTCATTATCGGTACATTAGAAGGCGGTGTCGATACGGTCATGTGGGGTGGTTTTTTGGTCGTAAATTGCGATATACGTTGATAAAGCCGGGTGATGTGGCATTAGGTGGCACAGCAATAGGTATTCGGCCTGGTCATATATCCAAGATTGTTCGTCGTACGAACCGATATACGAGTTCGGAGGAATTGTTTGACATTAATCAAATCTTTACATCTCCATCAATTCGCTACTCTTCACACCCTGCTTATGCAAAGCAGTTCATTGTCGATCATCCTCAACGTTCTGATGTGCGTATTGGAATGCGATTCGTTTTTCAATGTCGTCAGCCTCCAGGATCCTATAAAATCGGACAGGAAACAGTTGGTGCACGCGATACGAAGTTAGACGTATACTTTGATAACAACGAACTCGAATGGTACACGAAAGAAAACGTTGGCGTAGTCTTGACTGGTCTTTGTGTGCAACTGCGATATGTAACTCGACCACATAAAAAATAACAGCTCGTCGCTTTTCATTTTAATCTAAAGAATAATAATATTTATTAAATATATATTTTGTTTACAAAAACTAGTGATAATCATTGTATATTGGATCAGTAGCGTAGCCAGAAATTTTTGAGTCGTGGGCCGTTTCCCAGCAAAATTATTTTGAGGACTGGGCAGCAATGGGCAATTAAAAATCAACTGGACTATAATTTAAAAACTTATTGTCGTTATAATATCCGATGTTTGTTGAAGAGAAATTCGTCACTCTCAATTAAGAGCTGAGATCACTCGCTGTTTTGTACTGTTTCATAAATGTATTATTCAACATTCAAATATATGAGTATTTTGTACAAGAGGGGACCAGCGTACTTCTGAGGTACAGAAGTACACTTATTCCTCTTGATTTTATATGTAAGAAGTATAGATAAACACAAATGGAACAAAAACTACGGTACCATAAATAAGCACAAATGAATCAAGCGATCCAAGTTTTCGTTTAACACCGGACATTTTAATACACAAAATATCCAGCACATAAATAATTGTAAATATCTATATCAATAACTGAACTGCTCGTTATTATTCTGTTATTCAACGGCAAAAAATGCTTGCTGTTTTCTTTCATTGGCCTGCAATATCAATAATTTCTTTCATTTCGTGCACGGTTGCAACGATCATTACTGTGCTTTAATTAGTGTGGGCAACAAGAAATGTTCGTCTGTCTGTTTTTTGTTGGACAATAACAAACGCCACTTATTTTTTTCTAGCGTCAGACAATGCGAAGGTTAGTTTGTCTTTCTTTCCATCAGCCGATGACAAGTATTAGTTTGTTCGGTTTTACCGAACAATTACAAGCGTCACTCCACACTTATCACTAGTGAATCCTAGCAAAACTGAATGTCTTGTTTTCTATGGCTCTGATATCCGGTTGTTTATAGATTCTCTAAATTACAGATTTCTAATTTATTGCTACTGCTTGAAATTCCTGATGATATTTTCAAAGCACTTTCATTTACATATTAGACCGTTCTTTTTATTTACATTTTCTATGTAGTTCATATAAGTTGTCAATT
>CAJNOL010002835.1:11107-30759 GCA_905250125.1 Rotaria sordida | reverse complement strand
GTTGGCGACAAGTCATAGATACTAGTGGTACATATATAACTGAAAGCTAGTTGTACTTTTGAAGTTCAAAAATAAAATTAAAATTTTTGAAAAAAACGCAAAGACTTAGTTGCCAACCTAATATTTAACTGGCACACATGGTGTTGCACCAACACCACTTTGGGATCCATTAGCATTCATCATCAGTGAAGCACATAAACGAAATATTGAAGTCCACACATGGCTGGTGCAACCTATAAATTGGCACCCACAAATATGGCTAAAAGATTTCCACAACATGCTTATCCATACGCAAATAATATATGGATGGATCCTGGTGCACTTAAAGTTCAAGAATTTATTGTGAATGTGACGGAAGATATTATTAATCGTTATGCTGTTGATGGTATTGAATAAGTTTTTAGGTGAAAAACATTCAGTTTTTTTCCGATGACCCATGTTTTATGAAAACAAGGTAATTTTTTTTGTTACCTGTAAATTTCAAAAGTGTTTGTTTCAGATTCACCATGAAAGACTGAATATAGATAGATCATTTATAAATGATCTTTCTATATTCAGTTTTTCATGCCGAACCTGAAACAAACACTTTTGATATTTAGAGGAAATAAAAAAATTGGCCTATCTTTCAAAAGAAGCCAGGTCATCGTAAAAATCTGAAATTTTTCTCCTAAAAACTCATTCGAAAAAAAAAATAAAAACACCAATGTTCTTGATCAGCTCGTCACGTTCTATCCCACCATATATAGAGAGAAGAAAAAAAATCTGTTTTAATTGTGCATTTCTGGAACCTTCGCTTATTTTATTATAATCAGTTCATTTTGATTTTATTTTTCATTTGTGACAAATAGCGAATATCCCAATAATAAGTCTTTGGTTGTAGTTTGATTATTACTACTAACATATTTAAAAAACAGCAGCTGAGAGTGCTGGACATTTTCATACGAGAGATTTATTGCTCGAGGACATTTTTATCAAGGACAATTATTTATGATATAAATGATCATTCGAACTGTCGAGAAAAATGTAAATTGTATCAATTGAACGCGCAATAGTGATACCTTGTGAGATAATGAATGAGAAAGAAAAAAAAACATGTGATGATGCAGCACGTTTTTTTTCCATGTGCATGGGTATTGATGATTTCAAACGACAAAAGGATATTGACCTATTTTTATTATTGTCGATTGTTGATAAGAGAGTGCGTGACTATTTTTGAAGCTTATTGACTACAGAAAATAAGCAACTTTCAACAAAAAGTGCATTCAGGGTTACTTACACTCTAAAATTGAAAAGGATTAAATAGAATATTTTTTTCTTTATTGCTTTGCTATTGATATTCTCTCAATATCATAAAAATCGCTCATTTTGAAATAAATGAGTAATAATACAAAATAATACGCCAATACAATGACATAAAGGGTCATATACAATCATACAAGAGAAAAAGAAAAAGAAAAAGAAACCTTTGAAAAAGGGATTTATTTTTATCCATGGGAGAGTGCAAATTGTAAATAATGTGTTTAGGACGTTGATGTGAATTCATTCGTCAATTGTATCGTTCTTGCTAATCGATTTGTTCAGGCTAATACTAAACTAGACGAAATGATAAAGAAAAATATGAAAGAAGATGTCTAGGTGTAAAATCTTCTACTTACTTAAAAGAACATTCTAGCTTGCTTTTCAATTGAGTTTGGAATGCGTGAAATAATTTTTAAGAAATTCTCTTAGAAAAAGATTTATAACAGGAATAAAGCTACATAAACATATGTGAAATAATTCATTTGGAGAAGAGTTTACAAAATAGAGTCACATTGAAAACAACGATAAAAAAAAGTTTTTTTTTTGAATTTTTTCTATTCTACTAATAAAAAAAATCAACATTTTTTAATGTGCATTTCAGTTTTCTGAATCCTGTATTATTTTGATTGTATGAGTCATACGGCAGTTAATGTTTATTGTCGTATTCAAGTTTTGATATTATTAGAATATAGAATTATTTATTTCATCGTTTTCTAAATATTCATGTATTTCAGTGTTTGAATTTAAATGATTCAATAACATTCGCTAAACACTAAATTTTTCTATAACAACTATGATCTTTTATTATGCTCTCATATCATAATAATAAAATATAGACATGATATCAGGCACTTTTACTTTTAAACATCTCCCTCACTCCACCATTACTCGTCATACGTCCGATTCAATTATTTGAGAAAATATAAAATATCTATATGGAACTCCACTTTTTAATATTTAATTATATATCTGAGAATCCTGAACGGAAATCTTTTTCCACTAATGGTTTAAAAAATCCTATTTACTAATTGTTGAAAATTCGCAAATCATTCAATGTTCCTATGTCTCCCTTATGAGAAAAAATGATGATAATAATTTATATTCTTTGTAGGAAAACAACCAAAATGCTTGTTCACTATAAAAAAAACATTTATACTTCGATCAAATTCAACCACTTACTCAATGTCTCCATGTTCCATTATTAGAAAACAAGTATAGCGAAAATTTGTACTAATTTCAAAACAAAATACCTATTTGCTGTATAAACAAGAAACAAAATATTTATTCTTCCACCAAATTTTAACCAATCATTCAATGTCCTCATGTCTCTGAACTGGAAAAAACTCAAATATTTAAGAAATACAAAATTAACAACAAACTATTTAGAACCAATTCTGCATCAACGAGAATTAGATATTCACATGT
Organism: Rotaria sordida; assembly: GCA_905250125.1. Classification (NCBI taxonomy): domain Eukaryota; kingdom Metazoa; phylum Rotifera; class Eurotatoria; order Philodinida; family Philodinidae; genus Rotaria; species Rotaria sordida. The sequence continues at coordinate 28,035 of CAJNOL010002835.1, read as the reverse complement.
CAATCATATGAAAATAATCACCAACATATGCTTCTACAACAAAATAATAAATATAGTCAACAGTAGCTCTGTATCATTTAAAGAACAATGTTTACATTATGCTATTAGCTGGTAAATAACCAAGTATGTGAATTCTATAAAAACCAAATCAATTGTCTTATTCGTATTCTAACGAAGCCTATAAACTAACAAACTAAATAAACTGATTACAATCTCAACTGGATTCCTAATTCAACTGCAATAGATGTCAAGTTTTTCTTTTGCTTTTTTTAAAATTTTAACATGAGTGTGCCTTTCCATTTATTATTTATAATGTATATAAAGTTTTTCTTTTCCCTTTTTGTTATTTTAACATAGGTTCGACTCCCGAATTCATAAACATATCAGCCGGTCAGAAAATATCGAGTAATAGTCTAATTCGCAAGAGTAGCATCATTGAAAAGAGTCCAAAAAATTGAGCATTACCCTATAGTATGAGCTCGGGATATGCTGTAGTCCAAAGCAAACATTTTAAAAACACTTTCCTGCAAGAACGATTTTTTTGTCTTTCTTTATTTTTTCTTTCGTTCTCTCAGCTGCATTGAAAATGATAAATGAAATAAATCTATTCAAAATAAATTAAACGATGAATAATTGAAGTTTCCATAGAATATGAATGAGTTTTCAAATTGAGAAACTTAGTCTATAACAATAGTGTCACATATTCTCTCAATCACTTTAAACCTCAATTATCTTAAAAGTTCGATTTTATTCAATTTTTCATATTATTTGAAAATTAAACAGCTTGGTGCTATTCAATTGGAATACATAGAAGCAATTTTCTTTTTATCAATTCAAATGTCTAAATTTTATACTTTAAGCTCATTCAACCATATGAAATCCTTCGAAAATTCTTTATCTGATATAGATACAATAAAATTACAAGGTTAGAAACAGCCTAATACACTGAGCAAAAAGTATAAATTATTTGAAAGAGGTATTGCCCGGTCCTGAAGAAAAATTTTTAAAAATAGATTTCTCAGAAATACTCTTTGCTTTTTTCACTTTCTGCTGGACAATCTATTTATTATGTTCTTTCTTTCGTCTTGTACGTTGTGATTCATATGTATATGTCCAGTTGAGCATGTGCTTATGAATCAGAACGAATAAGACGAGAGAACGAATATCTAAAAAATAGATTGTACCGAGCAAAATAAAAAGAATGAAGGATTCTTACTGAGAAATTTATTTTTATAAATTTTAGCCCGAAGCCTGATTATCAGAGGTGCATATGGATATATGTGTCACAAAAGAATTAAAAGTAATTCTTCTCATATTGATTGGTCATGTTCGTGAGTAATAACCATTTGTGATCACATTACATCACTTATTATTTATTGATTCATTGTATTTATTTGTTTCGTACAATTGTTGTTGACTGTTTTTACTTGTATACTTTTTTTTATTTTAGATAAATATTTTTTTTACTTATTATTTTTCCTCGATTCATATTTTTGTTATTTTATCATACTGATATTAATATATCTTCGTCAAATTGCACTATTTCTTCTTCATTAAGTCCAAATTTAATCCAACAATATTCAACATTATCAATGGAAAATCTTTTGAAACAAAAAGATAACTCGGAACAATTTCTTGTCATAAAAAATGATCAGAAGCACGTGCCATCACCTAATTGGTCAACATTTGGTTTTCCTGCTAAACATGTAGAAGATGGTTCTTATCAACGAATAATTAGTTTTGCAAACTGTTTCAAATGTAAAGATACTTATTCTCATCAGTCTCGTGTTAGTCGAAGCATAAAACATCTACTGTAACATATTTGTTCAAAGAGATCATCATCATCATCATCATCATCAGAAAATAATCGAGAAGGACCAATGGACAAATTCATCAAATCGAAAAAGTCAACGTCACTTAAATTAGCTGCTCAAAGGATTAAAAACAATTTTACAAAGAACTATTGATATTTGTGAGTTATTCAATGTTTTTCGGTTCAAATGATTATTTCTATATTTTTAGGTCAAAATATCAAGGATCAATTAATATTGAAGATATTCTTGTAACACCAACAATAATTTCAAACAATATTAATTGAACCAGCTTAATATGGTGCATTGGGTATTTGTCCAGATCTTTGGACAGATAATCACAAGAAAATGAATTTTATTTAGGTTTAACAGTTTACTTCATTACTAGTGATTATGAATTATATACATTTAATTTATGTTGTTCTCGATGTAACGGAGTTGATAAAGCAGGTGAAGCTGTTTCACAAGTAAGTATATTAGTTAAAAACAAGACGAATATTATTTTAAAAAATTTCTTCTTAGCCTATACAACAACAATTGAATTTATTTGGTTTATTACCATATATGGATAATTATAAGATAACATTTACAAGTGATCGAGGTTCAAATATACTGAAAGCGCTGAAAGGTGAGTTGTTTAAATTGTTTTCATTGTTTAATATGTAAACTTGCATTGTTAAGGGTACCTGGTGATTTATTGTTTTGCTCACAGGATTAATGACGTACTGAAGTTAGCTTTCTATCAAACACCATAAAAAAAGAGAAAATAATTTGGTGGCCTCAACAACACATGCAAAAAACAACTAAAAAAGTCCCAACATGTTTCTCATACTTCATCAGATAGCAGCTCATCTGGAGATGATACAACAACACCGTCATCATCTAAATATGTTGCAGCTAATACGTTATTATCAGATTTGCTATCAAAATCAGAAGAAGTTTTGAATACAATTACAACTAGTAAAAAACTTTTCAAATACGTAAAATTAGTCAGTAAAATAACTAATACAACGAAACGACTTTTCTTTATAAATGAAGTTTTCTTTCATCCAGGCTGGATTAAACAAAAACATTGAAGAACATGGTGATATAGCCTTAAAACAAGAATGTGTTGTTCGTTGGCTTTCTATGTCAAATATATTACAGTTGATCGATGCTTCAATTGAACATATAAGATCAATATTATCATCAAAATCATCAAAGAATCAATGCTATTTTAAATTAAGTGATATAAATATCATCATTGAACGTAATAAGATTGACATATTATTATATGTAATTCTCTCTGTTTTAAGAACTGGTTTTTTTTCGAAAACATATGATTCAATTATTAAAATGTATGCTCACTTTCGATGATAAACATGTATGACAGTGCTACTTATGATATCAATTCAACACCAATAATTACATTTAAAAATGATGAACTTAAAAGATATTTACGAGTGATTATTGATGATATTTCGAAACAACCAAATCTATTACCATTCTGGCGTGATCTTCAAAAATAGTTTCCCGGTTTAGCTTTATTGGCTCACCATCTCTTTTCTATCCCGTTAACATCTGCGGGAGTAGATTAACAATTATTCAAAGTCATTCTTCTCTTAATCCTGATACTATGAACGCCGGTGTTTTCGTCAGATCTATACAAAACGTTCTTGATTCAAAACCAGACATATTTTTCTAAATATTACTATATTTTGTATATCTACACCTTATGTAATCATAAAGTTTTGAATCTATAAATGTTTCATCTAGTCATCTCACTCTTATTTGCATGACTTTCTTGTCTTTTTATGACCACTATTTTGAGGTTTCGCTCAATTATTATCTAGTATTACTATATGAAAATTGCATAGAAGCTTCGACAGGCAAGCCAGGTCTACACAGAGTCGGTCTGTTTGAACCTCTGCTAACCATACTCCTCCAAGATAATTCGTGCTGCTAGCTCAGTTTTTGATGGTATTTCTAAAAATGTAATTCTAATTGTCGGTATAAGATAAAACTTTTTCAAAGAGTTCATGTAAAAAAAAATTACATAATTAGAAAGACTAATAAAACTAAACAATATCTTCAGTAAACATAGTTAAGAATTCATTTTAAAAAATAAAAAAAATAGATTTTTCACTAATTCAAAACATCACATTTTTCTTTATTATGTTCGTTCTTCTTCATCAAGCTGTTTCACAAGCACGTGTAGCAAACACGTGTTGGGGAAGCAATTCGATGAAGTAAAGTGAACATGAATGAGAAAAAAATGATTTTTACAATGAGTCAAAGATCTTTGTTAGGCTTTTGTAAAATGAATTCTTAAAAACGTTTAGTGAGAGTTTAGAATACATTACAACAAAAGCTTTATTTATTATTCAAATTTATCATTCTTTCTAGCTATTATTATTATTTTTTTGGTCAGATTAAGATAAAAAATTTTGATGTATTTGAATTTATATAAAAAAAAATGTTTCTACCTATTCCAACCGAATACCTTCAAGCTGTTTCATTTTCAAACAATAAAAAAAATTGAATAAAACCAAACTTTTAAGATAAATGAAGTTTAAAGTGATTGAGAAAATATGTGATACTATTGTTATAGACTAACTTTCTGAATTTGAAAACTAATTTATATTCTATGAAAACTTAAATTATTTATTGTTTAATTTATTTTGAATAGATTTCTTTCATTTATCATTTCGAAGAGCGCTTCAAACTCTTGTCTCTTCTTATTCATTCGTGTGGATAATTTTTCTTTTCTTTCTGTTCCATGTGAATGCATATATCATTGCAGCTCAGAGAACGAAAGAAAAAATAAAGGAAGACAAAAAAAATTGATCTTGCAAGGAATGGTACTTTAAAAAATTTTGCTTAGAACTATAACATACCACACGCTCATATTTTAGAGTAATGCTCAGTTTTTCGTACTCTTTTCAACGATGTCACTTTTGCGAATTAGACTTTTAGTCGGTTTTTTCGACTAGTTAGTATGATTCGTTTAAATGTTATTTAAATTAATTATAAACTTATTTAGATTTAATTTGAATATGATTTGAATTTAAATTTTTTTAAACTTATTTCTGAATTTAATATTTCTTTTTAAATGTAAACTAATCATCTCTAGAAAAAGTACAGCTTTTTTGTCTATGACCTTCTTTTTATAAAAAAAATAGGTCAATTTTTGGTGACTAATATATTGAATACCTTTTATGTAAAATATTACCAGCGACAAAATGATTGAGAATCGTATTTTTAATCTAAAATGTAGCATTTACGGTCAGAAGAAATTTTCATGGACATATATGAACAGTACAAGTGTACTCGTTTATAATAGACATAAAAGTTTTATATGAAGAATATACGAATGCAGGATTTACTGCCGTAAAAAAATAAGAAGGTGCACGTTACGTGTATGAGAAAAAAAATGAAAAAATACAAACAAGAAATTTAAAATTTAAAAAAACTAAAAAAAATACAATCAATTATGCATTGATTTACTTTATTTCCATTCTGACTCGAACAGTGAAATTTTTTTTAATGAAACTCATATTTTCTATTACATCAAGACCCAAACATTTTCAGTTTTTAAAAAATAAGAAAAAAAACGTCAATCATTTATTGAACGAATTTATTCACATTCTAACTTGAGCAATGGAATTTTTTTTAATGGAACTTATATTTTCTATTACATCAAGACTCGAACATTTTCATTTTTTTTATAGATATTTGAATCAGTTTATCATATTAACTTTTTGGATACCGCTGTCTTCAGGTTGAAGGCGAACAGAACGAAAGAAAATTTTTTTCGTTCTGTCGTATCGTTCAACAGATGTTTTAATAAGAGAAAATGGATAGGGGATCGTTCATTCGCGTTATGGCGATGGCCAATCGTTATCTTCTAACTTAGAAGAAAATACCAACTAATCAATTTACGTACCTTTTTTTGAATTGTTCAACTTGGACGACACTAGCCGTATCTTTAGAATCAACCGCGTAAATTTCTTTATCTCCAGTAGCTTTTTTGTCTACAAATTTAATCATGAGTATGTCTCCATTTATCATGAAGCAAGAATCAGGAGCTTTCAAGTTTTTTTTGCACTAGCTCTTTAAGTACTCCTATAGGTACATTTTATTTGTCTACTGGGCTTACAGAAAAAAAAAGATAATGTTAAACTTGCACCATCAAATTTCGAAGCATTTCAAAGTGATTCATCATCCTATATTGATGTGCCAATCAATAGATCAAGTAAAGTCGAAAGCCCTGGCACAATAGATATTCGTAAGTGAGTTCTTCTTAAACAATGTTCAGTGATATATTTGTGAAACAATCGTATAACTTTCTTCGAATATAATAGTTCATTGTTTTCACAACTTACTTTCTTATGAATATTGTATCTACATTACTCTTAATTATTGTGGTCAATGAAATAGAAAAATTTACTATTTTAGATTCAAGTCCAACTGCACCTGTTATGCAATCAGTGCCATTATCTTCTAATGAAAAGTCAAAAGATTTGAAGAACAAGATAATTTATTTTTAATCATGCAGTCAACGTATTTGTTTTTATAGGTTCAAAAACAATAAAGAGGTGCAAAAACTGGAGTGAGAAAGAGACCAGAACATTTATTTCTGTATGGAGCGATTATTACTCAAGATTAACGTCGAGGGTACAAGAAATCTACCCATTTATAATTTCATGGCCAAACAACTCAATGAAATGCTGGTAGATCGATCTCTTACTGGCGATGATGTTAAATGCAAAATTGGTAATCTCGTTACCGAATATAGACGCAAAAAAAGGAGCAAGGAAAACAGAAGCTAGCCCGTCTTTCTGCCCATATTATGATCTCATTGACAAACTTCTAGGTATGTTTAGTCTTTGAAAATATTTCTATAATAGTACAAAGAATTTTCGTTTCCATATACAAGAAACAACAATTTCGAAACATTTCTAGAACTTCAATACTTTCGTAACCTATTAGTAAACCTTATAATTTTAGGTGAAAGACCATACAACGACGATAGTCTCTTGTCGGACTCAATGATCATAGAACAAGAACAACTTCTAAACGACATCAATAATGTTACTGTATCTGGATTGAATTTATTAACTCAAGCGTGCGAACAAGTCAGCGATTGCATTCCTACGATGAATACAGAAGAACAAAGAACTAGTGATCTGGAAAATTCCGTTACAACATCAAGTCCATTACATTCTAATCCTGGTTTACAAGCTGAAGTACCTGCAAAAAGCAATTCTCAAACAAAAAAAAATATTTCTAAGAAGAAAAAACGATTGTCGGAGATTAAGTAATAAAAATTAAACATACTTGGCAACAAATGAATTTTTCTTTCTCTTTGTAGGATTGATCTTATCCAACAACTAGTTGGAAAAATTGAAGCAGGTAGTGAGAGTATATCTCGTTCAGAATTGAAAGTACTGAAACTCCTTCAAAAGCAAACACAATTACAATAAGAGAGTATAAACAATGAAAAGGAATTCTTCAACATTTTTAAAAACATCATGAACAATAGTGGTGCAAATCGATGAAACTTTTTATTAATACTTGTGCATCTGAAGATGCAAATTTTTGTGTTTTGTTTATTTATTTTCTTTTGTAGGAGATTAACTACTAATTTTAGTTTTTGATCAACATTTGTTAAATTATTGCTTCAAACTTTTATTTATGGTACAGCTGCTCTTTATAAGCTACCAGTTGTGATAATATTTTTGTCTCATATTATTTTGTTATTTATTTATAATAAAATACAAGTTGCTAAAGTTGTTAGCTAAAATAGTCTTTACATTGCGCTCTATTAAATGTTGAAAGATAACCTGATTCAAAAGTTGTATAGAACGTGTAACATACAGTCTTGATTTTTGTAGTAACTATTACGAACAATCTGTGCTCATCTCTAGATGGATCAAAAATCAATGTTGGCTTGTTGCATTTACTTCTAATTAAAAGAAAAAGAATTAATAATGAGATTAATAACATTCGTCTTGAATGTCAACGATTAATAAGAAAGTCTGCTGCTTATATAAATCTAAGGAATAATCTTGTGATTGCTTTATTGATGCTGCTTGACAATTCACTTGAAATGAATCGTCATATTGTGTGGTCTTTTCACAAAAATGATCTATGGTGGATAGAGATCGTTCAGAAGATGAATGAAAGGCAGTTCAAAGAAAATTTTCGATTGAAACGTTCTACATTTTCGTTATTAGTCAATCAAGTTGGATCTTTGATAAAGAAAGATGATTCCAAATTCCGCTTATCAATACCGATGGAGAAGAAAATAGCTTGTGCTCTATATTGTCCCGGCTCGTCGTCTGAATTAAGAACAATTGCAAATTTTTTTGGATTGGAAAGAGTACAGCAGGTGAGATTTTGCATGAATTTTGTGCTAGTATTATTGAATTATTCTATTATCGGCTTACTAAATTTCCAACGTCTAATGAAGAGACAAAGGATACAATTGGTGGATTTCTTGACAAATTTAACTATCCAATGTGCTTTGGTGCATTAGATGGAATCCACATTAGAGTTAAACCACCATTAGAGTTAGAATCGGATTATTACAACTACAAGAAGCTTCATTTCGATGGCATCCTCTCATTTGCGAACATAAAGTCGAAAACTCAAAGTTTATTAAATTAAATTATACTTCATTTTTTAATTAATTTGAATTTTTCAGATTCAAAGCGATTGAAAGTGTTAAATTTTCGATTTTGAATTCGTTAAAACTCATTTCTTGAAAAGAACTCCGAAAATCAAAATCGTTTGCTTTTATTATTTAAAATTTTTACGAAAACTAATTTTAACAGCCATTTTGTTTGAAGAATTAAAATTTGTAGAGTTCGCTCTTGTTTTCTATGCAATTTCTATCTATAAATTTAGGAAGATGTAGAGTTCGCTGCTGTATTCAATGCAATTTCTGTTTCTTAATTTAGAAAGATGTAGAGTTCGCCGCTGTTTTCTATGCAATTTCTGTCCATAAATTTAGGAAGATGTAGAGTTCGCTACTGTGTTTTATGCAATTTCTATTTCTCAATTTAGGAAGACGTAGAGTTCGCTGCTGTGTTCCATGCAATTTCTGTTTCTTAATTTAGAAAGATGTAGAGTTCGCTGCTGTTTTCTATGCAATTTCTATCTATAAATTTAGGAAGATGTAGAGGTCGCTTGGTATATGCTTGCAGGGTTTCAATGTATTCAGCTCTTATTAGTAAAGTGCGCTAAACCACGTGGTGCTCTTCTTCTTCTTCTAAGCTAAGCGCCATACTTAGAGTTCATTAGACCGAATTACCAATATGAACGTCATAAGCCTGTTTTTGTATTTGAACTCTATTTAGTTTCTATGATCACATAAGATCAACAGTCCATTGAAAATAAATTAATTGGAACCGAAAAATATAATTATTCAACAACGAAAACTGTGGAAAAAATGTAAACGGGACAAGATTTAGGTGTTGGTATTCGAGTTCTCTTCAAACTAGCGTCCACAGAGACCACACTTTTAATGGATATTGAATCATGTTTTGGGAACATTAGAGAAACAATTCAAAATCTCCCTTCGATCTTCATCAAAACTTTCTTTTTTTTTCGCCCCTTGCTCGAGCTATATTAGAGTTTGTTTTTCACTATGAAAATTAAGTAAATCCCCTTCCTAAAAGCGTTCCTGATTAGGATTAAGATTCATAGTACATAAACTAAATCTATGATCTTGCTACGTTCCAAAAAAGGTTTTATGAAAAAAAGTCACATGATCAACCTATTGCAGTGACCTAGTTTAAAATGCGACAAGATTTCATTGGCATTTTTTAAAACAATTTATTCGACACTACATCCCACTTATAAAATCTTCTTTTTGGTGAAGCAGCAAAATTCATAAGTAATCCAGACCTGATAAAGCTTTCTGAATCAAATCGCTAGAAATGTGAAACTAATTTTGTTTTGCTGTAGTGTTCTTACACTAATCTTTCAAAATAAGAAGTGACACTTTCAGACCGCATCCACTTAGCTTCAAACAGACTACACGCGACACTTCTAAATCTTTTTTATATTTAGTTAGATTTATGCTAAACATTCTAGCGAACTCTACATCTTCCTAAATTGAGAAATAGAAATTGCATAGAACACAGCAGCGAACTCTACATCTTCCTAAATTTATAGATGGAAATTGCATTGAAAACAGCAGCGAACTCTACGTCTTCCTAAATTTATAATTGAACTTGTATTGAAAACAGTAGCGAACTCTACATCTTCCTAAATCTATAGATAGAAGCTGCATTGAAAACACGAGCGAACTCTGCATCTTGCTAAACTGTATGCGATTTTAAGTTGAAAGTGAAAATTTTCAAATAGAAGCATTGATCAACGACAACTTGAAAATTAAATTAATTTAAATTTTATCGTTTTGGATAAACTAACAGTTTGAGATTTTAATTTTAATATTTACTAAAATTTAAGATCTTCATAATATTTCAAAATTTTATTTGAATTATGGGTGCAAATGAGAAGTAGCCCTTCCTTGCACTTCACTCTACTTTATCGAAACTTCATTCTACTACGATGATACTTCAGTGATACTTTATGGTACTTCAGTGCTACTTCACTGCTACTTCATTGATAGTTCACTGCTACTTCACTTTACTTCGAGTTGTGTCTGAAGTAGATGAAGTCTCGCTTTTTCCCCCTTGATCATGATACTAAATAGCTTATGTAATACGCACATTTTGTGAGTCAAAACATGGGGTTTGATTAATACCATTAATATATGTACCGGAATAGCATCAAAAAAATGTATGAAACTGAATAAATGAGTGTATTATTCAAGAGGACAATTTCTTGATTCCATTATAATAACGAAAAAAGCATAGATAAATAAAAAACAGATTAAAAAAAATTCTTTTTGTTTCTTGTTTTGTTGAATTTTTGGTTATGTTGTTGCGACCATTATCAGAACAATTTATAAAAGATAAGGCAAATTATCTGTGCTATCATTTATAATACTAATAATTGAACTTTTCATTGCTCACCTAGAATAAACAAATCTGTCTTTAAATAAAGCAAGAATCACCATCTTTAATAGCTCCTATAATAGATACATTTAAGGAATGAAAACATGAATTTTTATTAATACCACTAATATATGTAGAACAATAGCATCAAAACAGTATACGATATTGAATCAATAACTATATTATTCAAGAAGAAAATTTTTTGATCCTAGCATAACAATGAAAAAAGCATAAATAAAAAAAAAGATAAAAAGAATTGTTTTTGTTTTTTGTTTTGTTAAATTTTGGATCATATTGTTGCAACCATTATCAGTACAATTTGTAAAAAATAAATAGAATTATCTATACCATCAGTGATAATAATAATGATTGCACTTTTCATTGACCATGTAGAATAAACAAATCTATCTATAAATAGAGTAATGAATCACCATGTCTCATAGCTGCTGTAATATGCACATTTTATAATTGGAAACTTGATTTTTTTCTTAATAACAATAATATATGTAGAATTATAGCATCAAAAAAGCATACAGTATTGAATAAATAAGTATATTATCCAAGGAGAAATTTTTTTGATTGCACTATAACAACAAAAAAAGCATAGATAAATAAAAAAAGATTCAAAAAAGTTGTTTTTGTTTTTTGTTTTTTGTTTTATTGTATTTTTGGTCATGTTGTTGTGGCCAGTATCAGAACAATTTAAAAGCCATAAACCAAATTATCTGTAGCATCATTTATAATGATAACACTTCGACTTTTCATTGTTCATACAGAATAAACAAATCTATCTACATATGAAGCAATGAATCACCATATTTCATAGCTGCTGTAATACACACATTTTATGAATTGAAACATGAGGGTTGATCAATTCCAATAGTATATATAAAATAGTAGCATAAAAAAACTACACGATATTGAATAAATAAGTATATTATCGAGGAAGAAAAGATTTTGATTGCACTATAACAATAAAAAAAGCATAGATAAATAAAAAAATATTCAAAGAAAGTTGTTTTTGTTTTTTGTTTACTCGAATTTAGATCACATTCGTGCGACCATTATCGTAACATTTATGAAACATAAGGCAAATTATCTGTGCCATCATTGATAACAATAATAATAATTGAACTTTTCATTATCCATGCAGAATAAACAAATCTACCAATACATAGACCAATGAATCACCATATTTCATAGCTGCTGTAATATACACCTTTTATGAATGAAAACATGAATTTGTATTAATACCAACAATATATGTGGAACAATAGCATCAAAAGAAAATATACGATATTGAATAAATAAGTATATTGAAGCAGAAAATTTTTTGATTACACTATAAAAATAATAAAAACACAGATAAATAATAATAAGTGGAAAAAAATTATTTTTATCATTTGTTTTATGGAATTTTCACTCATCTTACTGCGACTATCATCAGAACAATTTGTAAAAGATAAATAAGATTATTTGTGCCATCGTTTATAATAGTAATAGTAATTGGACTTTTCATTGTTCATGAAGAATAAACAAATCTATGTATAAATAGAGCAATGAATCACCATCTTTCATAGCTGCTGCAATACGCACATTGTATGAATGAAAGCATGAATTTTTATTAGTATCAATAATATATGTGGAACAATAGTATCAAAAAAAACATACAATATTGAATAAATAAGTAGATTATTCATGAAGAAAGTTTTTTGATCGCACTATAATAATAAAAAAAGGATAGATAAATAAAAAAGATAAAAGAAAAGTTTTTTTTTGTTATTTATTTTGTTGAATTTTCGGTCCTATTGTTGCGAGCAGCGTCTGAACAGTTATAATCACATCAACTAGATCAACCGAACAAAACAAAAACAAAATTAATTTTTTTTGATTTATTTTTATTGTCTATGTCTTTTCATTATGATAAGGAGATCAAGAATTTTCTTCTTGAATAGAATACGCGTATTAGCTCCATATTTAGTATTTGTACACATCAAATATGTTTTAGATAATTTTTATTTGAATAAATAACGATAAATATTAAAAAAAAATGAAAAAAACGACTAACTATATAAGAAGAGAAAAGAAGAGAGATGATGAGAATATAAATGAAGGAAATGATTTGGATAAAAAGAAGAGGGGAGAAAACTAACTATTGAAAATTGTTTATTAGTTCTTATGATGATTCACATTATTCCACTTGTAAAAGTACCATAATGCTGTTGCACCATCCATCCTACAAAGACAAGAAAACACTTAGCGAAATCCCTACGGGATTAAAATCCACATTAAATCTTTACAACATACCTATTTTAAGCATTCTATTCACATATGCTTCTCGCTTCAAAAAAAACGATGCCTGCCAACTCCCATTGAAACTTGCTCCAAGATCGGCGACTGATAACAATGGCATTCAAAAAATTTGTTCGATCCGAAACAAAGATTTCAAGTTGCATATATGAACTGAGACAACCCGATACAGGATTAATTCAAACCAAACAAATATTCCAGAATTTTGCTCTATCAGAAACATAGATTTAAACTTGCTTATATTAACCGGAAGCACACGATATAGGAATAACTCAGACCAAGCACATATTCCAGTATTGTGTTTGATTCGACAAACAGATTTCAACTTGCTTATATTAACCAGCAGAATAAGATACAGGAATAGTTCAAAGCAAACACATATTCCAGTATCATGTTCAATTCGAAACACAGATTTCAACTTGCTTATATTAACCATGAAAGCAAAATGCAGGAATAATTCGAATTAAACAAATATTCCAATATTGCATTCAATGCGAAACAAAGATTCTATAAACATTATATAATCGGAGAACACTTCGCCAATGAAAAACTTATAGAAACCAATTCAAACACTTCCTCCAACTCCAAGCAAACAATGGCACTTGATAATATCATCAGAAAAAACTCAATCAAGGAATAACTCATACAAAACACCGATTTTACAACTTCGCTAAACCATAATCAAATATTCGCGTTTCACTCCATCCTAGACGAAGACTGGCTGTATGAACACTTCACAGTAAAAAGGCATTCATCTATTTCTACGATCCAACAAAAACGACATTACCTGATAATATAACCTCAAACACCAAATGAAGGAATCATTCGTACAAAATAGCTATCCGACTATTCCATTAAACCAAAACCAAACATTACCGGCTTACTTCAATCTACGACGAACACTGGCTGAATGAACAACTCACACTAAACGGCTATTCATGTACTTTTTTCAATTCGGACCCAACAATCCTACCTGATTATATTATTTCGAACACCAAATCACAGAATGACTAATACAAAATATCTATCTCAATATATTCCTCAACTATAAACAAACATTCCACTTTAATTCAATCGTCGACAAACACTCACTCAACGAACAATTCACACCAGTAAGATATTCATGAATTTCATTGAATTCGAAGCAAACAACGCTATTTAGTTACATCCTCAGAAACATTCAATCAAGGAATAACTACAAAACAACTATCTGACTATTTCACCGAAAAATAAACGAATATTCCAGTTTAATTCAATTATAAAAAAACATGCGCTATATGAAAAACTCGTAGTAATCAGCTATTCATGTATTTCCTTCGATTCCGACGTAACAATCATCCTTCCTTATATAACCGCAAACACTAAATCAAAGAATGACTCAAACAAAACACCTATCCGAGTATTTCGCTGAGCTATAAGCAAATACTCCGCCTTAATTCAATCATGAAATACACACACGCTCTATGAACAACTCACAGGAATAAGCTATTCATCTACTTCCTTCGTTTCGAAGCCAACAACCGTCCTCTCTTATATCACCGCAAATACTAAATCAAAGAATGACCTACACAAAACACCTATGTCAGTATTTCGCTGAACGATAAGCAACTATTCCCATTTCATTAAATCGTCCATGTCTACCCGCCGAATCAACAACTTCCAGTAATCAGCTATATATGTATTTCCTTCATTTCAAAACAAACAATAGTACTTAATTATATCACCAGAAACACTCAATCAACGAATAACTAACAAAAACTTATCGGACTATTTCATCAACTTGTAAGCAAATGTTCCAGGTTACTTCAATAGCTGACGAACACTTGAAAAATGAACAACTCACAGCAAAAAGCTGTTCACGTATTTCATTCGATTCAAAACAAACAATGGTGCTTGATAACGTCAACAGAAACATTCAATGAGCGAATCACTATCAAAGGCCTATCTCACTATTGCGTCCAATAGCAAGCAAATATTCTCCTTCAATTCAATTGTCGACAAAAAACTCGATAAATGAACCACTCACAGGAATAAGCTATTCATGTATTCCATTCGATACGAAGCAAACAATGTTATTTGATTATATCATCAGGAACACTAAGTCAAAGATTACATAGCAACACTTCTTTCATTATTTTGCTGGTTTCTCAGCAAATATTCTACTTTCACTTGATGGTTGACGAACATCCGTTCAATGAAAAATGCACAGCAATATCTTATACATATATTACATCTCATTAGAACCAAACACATGCTACTTCATTACATCATCAAAAACACTCAATCAACGAATAACTACCAAACGCCTATCTAACTACCTCGCTAAACTATGACCCAACATTCTGCTTTAATTGAATTGTCCACGACCGCTCGATACACGACCGACTCACAAAAATAAACTATTCAAGTATCTGCTTCGACTCGAAGCCAACCATGCTACGTCATTCCATCATCAGAAACACTCAATCAACGAACCACCACCAAAGATCTATTTAACTATTTCCCTCAACTATAAACCACTATTCAGGTTTCACTCAACCATTAAAAAACTACGCTATATGAACAACTTCCACTAACAACCTATCCATCTATTTTCTCCTATTCGAAGCAAACGATGGTACTTGTCTACATCATCAGAACCACTACACAAAAGAAGAGCTAGCAAACATCTATCGTACTATTTTGCTAAATTGTAAGCAAATATTCGAGTTTACTTCAATAGTCGACGAACACTCGCGAAATGACCAGCTCACACCAATAAGCTATTCATGTATTTCATGCGATTCCAACAAAATGACAGCACTTGTTTACATCATCAGAGGCACTCAATCAAAGAATAAATACCAAATAACTATCTAGCTATTTCGCTGACCGGTAAGCAAACACTCGAGTTTACTTCAATTATCGACCAACACTCGCGAAATGAACACCTGCGAGCACTAAACTATTCATGTACTTCATTCCATTGAGAGCAAACCATCGTATTTGACTACATCATCACAAGCAATCAATCAATGAATAACTAGCAAACATCTATCTGGCTATTTCTCTGACCTATAAGCAACTATTCCAGTATACTTCAATTGTTGACAAAACACTGGCGACATGAACAGCTGACAGGAATAAGCTATTCATGCATTTCATTCGATTCTGAGCAAACAATGCTACTTGATTACATCATCATAAACTCTCAATAAGCGAATGACCACCAAACACCTATCTAAGTATTTCATTGAACTCTAAGAAAATGTTCTCATTCATTTCGATGGTTGGCAAACACCCGCGAAATGAACAACACAGAAAAATAGCTTATTCCTGTATTTGCTTCGATTCGAAGCAAACAATCATACTGGATCACCCCTTCAAAACCGCTAAAACAAAGAATAACTAGCAAACATCGATTGAAGTATTTCACTGAACTCCAATCAAATATTCTGCTGTAACTGCATTGTCTACGAAAACTGGATACATAAACAACTCACAGCAATCAAGTATTCATATATTTCATTCGATTCAAAATACACAATCATACCACATTACATCATCAAAAACACTAAATCAAAGAATAACTACCAAATATCTATCTCACTATTTCAGAAAACAAAGAGCAAATATTCGAGTTTATTTGAATCGTACACGAGCACTCGCGAAATGAACAAGTCACATTAATACGCTATTCATGTATTTCATTCGATTCACAATAAACAATGGTACTTCATTACATCATGAGAAAGACTAAATCAAAGAATAACAAGCATACGCCTATCTGAGTATTTCGCTCACCAATAAGCAAATA
>CAJNOL010002834.1:0-30765 GCA_905250125.1 Rotaria sordida | reverse complement strand
TACTCAGCAACAGTTCAACTGTTTGAGCTAAAATTATTACTATAGATAGATTAGAGGACGGATGGTCGATTGATATAATTTTTTATTCGAAATATCTTTGTATCGAAAGATTCACAAGGTTCACGGTCCTGCATATGAATTATTCATATACAGTATAAAAGTCAATATCAATATTTTGACCTAAACTAGGTGTAAATCTCTTAGAAATGGCTTTATTTTGCTACCAAACGATTCCTCTTGAAATTCTGCACTGAATAAGTCATGAACGAAGGAAAAATGACGATGGCCCAAAAATGGTTCTTATGCGCCCCCATTCTTTAAAAAAAAAAGAGATTTGACAAAAATCTCAATGATCAATTAACTTTTATTGTTCTATTTTGAAAACTGTCCTAAGCGACATTTATAAAAACTTAATAAATTGAAGTGACCGTCGTTAAAATATTTTCAAAAATAGATACAATTATCAAAAAAAAAAGTTTACTCTTGAACTAATATAATTATCATTGAAATTGTTTTCGACGAATCAAAAGTAATATTGGAATTATTCTTATATATAATTTATCATTTGTGACAGTTATTTTTGGTAAGATTCGTCCAATTCATTGACTTGAACTGTAAGTCGATCGACTGAGCAGCCGCTAGTGTTCCCTTCATCGAAGAATAGATGTTTGATTTTTAAAATTTTTCGATCCTGAGTGCAGTTTTCGCGAACATCGTTTGCCGAGGCTCTTATCGATATGTTCTCTACCAAGATTTTCTTTTTTTTGCAACTTGAAAGTCTTAGAAGCAAAAAAAGTCATCCTAAAACGTTCAACTACTGTCTTAAAACCTGAGACTTCTATAGTTGCGACCATCGATCTTCGTATTGACTTACTCCTCTATTCTTCACGTATGTTAACGATAAATAAAACATTAACAGTAGCAATTAATGAATTTTTGAAAAGAAAATGTAATCAGTCAGATAAAATACTCTGTTAAGAAATCCATAGATGACACTTCTGTTTGTGACAGACCAACAACAGATCATTCACATAGAACTTTGTCCATTTTTTACAATTTTTTTCCGAAAAGAAAACAATCAATATTGAAAACTTTATTTAATAACATCACTTATTAGCAGAAGAAAACGTGAATCGGACAAAGTTTCATTTTCGCTTTTTGTCAGATCGAAACAAAAGAAGATTAGATATTAATATTACAGATATTCACTATTATTCGAAGACGATTAAATACTCAGGAAGATACACGTAAATATATTTTCTCGTTAATCACTGAATGACAAAGGTTTTTGCCTTTTTTTATAATATGAAATTATTTATTGTATATTATATAATAATAAGAATCAATATAGACACTAAACTTTTCAAGGTGATGACTTATTTTTCTGAACTACAGGTTTTTTTCGAGCTCAATTAAATTGGATTATATATTATCGAAAGATTAGCCAAAGACTTTGCATAAACTCTGTCAATCCGAAAAAAATAAGTTCCAATATTTTTAATGCATAGGATCTTTCGAATCAATGAAATAAGACAACTCGATAATGATGTATGAAATGTAAAGCTAACGTTGACAAATAATAATGATGAGTAAGAGAAGCACCTCACTGATCCCACGTACAAAGCAAAATTGAATCATTAGGTCCATTATCTCATTCGATTTAGTATAGTTCATGGAAACAAAAACAGAAAAGATTCGAATTTTAATCAAATGAAAACAACTGTATTTCTTTGATGAGTGATGGATGACTATTTTTTTCATGAACCATGTAAAAAGATACGTAGTGTCGACTTTAGTAAGTGCTGCAAATCTCAGCTCTTATTATTTTAAATTTATTGAAAAAATTGCTACGACTACAACTGTGTAATGCATATCAATTTCTACACAAATTCTGGATTTGTACTGAACAACTGATTGACGAATATGAAATAAAAAATTATTTTATAGATGTTGAAGAAATAAAATTCTTCCATTCTTTTTATCGTTGTAAAAATGTTATGTTTTTAGAGAGATTATGAAAGCAATGTTCATTCACTTCCTGAATATTTATTCGATTGAATAACATTGAGATAAAAGCATTATGTGAATATATTTTTATTTGAACAAGAGTTTATTGTAAATTGATAGAAAAAAAGAAAGAATAAATTGTTCAAGAAAAGAAAAGTCTCTGCATGGAATACTTTTTTATCATGATTAGAAAACGTCGATAAGTAACGACATCGATAAAAATCGTCAAAATCAAAGCAAGAAAAGACAATATTAATAACATTTGCATTAAATACTTATCAGAGAAGATGAAAGCAAATAGAAGCAATGCGAGACAGAAAAATATAATAAATTGATTAAAATAGTCAAATTCTTTTCGCCATTGTTCCATCAATGCAATATCGGAAAGATATTCAAAATATGAAGCATTTATCTTTGATGAAACAGGAAAATGAATTTCCGATGTTAACATCTATTAGAAACAAAAAAAAAACTTTAATATTATATAAAATGAAGAGCAAACTTACTTTCGAAACACATGTCATTATTCTGCAAGATGTCTATTCGATTGAAAAACAACGATGAATCCAATTGATTTATAGATACAGATTCAACAATGATCGTCGATTATGTTGCCGATCTATTGTTTTCATATTAATGATGAAATTGACAAAAGATATTCTCCTAATTTTTCCACTACACAATTGGTCATTCCATTTATTCGAAACGATTCGTATTCATGTTTAGTATGGCGAGCTTTCGAACACGTCTAAGGTGAATTTACTTTTTTTTTTGGTTGAACTTGATTTTTAAGAATTATATGAGAAAGAAAGATAGAAATAAAACAAATACCAAGACTATTTGCAATTGCATTACTTTGTCAATCAATGGCAGATTATTTCGTTGAAGACAAAAAAATTGCGGCGCCAAAATATTTCAGAAATGAAGCGCGCAATTATATTGGGTGGGTGTGGGTGTGAATACTTTGTTAATATTCACCCACACCCTTCAAATCAGTTATCATCTACTCTGCCAACATTACAAGGATAGATTTTAATAAACGATGGTGCAACAGTCGTGAGTGTATTAGATTGTGTCATTCACTTTTGGCAATGCAATAGGAAATACTTTTTCTGCAATTCGAACGCCGAAAAATGATTATTGATCTTATTCATTGAATGAGAAAACTTTGAATGTTATAGATTAAATGCTGGAATGAGAAGACGAACCGATATTTGTTGCCGATCATTATCACCATTGACAAAAAATGCATCAGTTGAATGATTGAAAGACTATTTAACATTAACACGATCGATCACCAGAAATGAACGTTCAAATATTTACATTCAACTGTGCCAAGATACTTCAGAAACTATACTTTAGTATTGACTAAGATCAGTCAAGCTTCTAAGTTTGTTTCAATCAAATGTATCGGCGATCCTAATATTAATATAGTTTTGATCAATTTATGTGATTGATTTATTCATAGTCACGTACGATATCAAATCACCTTTCTCAAATGAATTACAATGTATAAATGATGACGTGATGGTCATAACGAAGGTGCGAAAACATATGTGGAGGTCCAGTCATTTTCGATTAGTTCCCAAAATGTTGATCATGATCTTTGTTTTGATAAATCGTTTTTTTCCTCAATGAAACGTAAAATCCAACAGAAAAAGATGCCGCTGTGATGGCCGAGCGGTTTAAGGCGTCTGATTGCTAGTCAGATGGGATCTTCCCTCGTAGGTTCAAATCCTACTCGCAGCGTTTGTTTTTTTCTTCATGCAACATTCTGATTCATTCATTTGATTGCTGGTTTGCAGAACGAAACGTTCTTACGTAATTACATCTTCACTACATGTTATTGACTCTATGACGTCAGGCATTGAGAAAGTTGCGAAACAAGTCTAATAGACTTTTTGTTCTTCTTTACAACCTGTGCATTACACAAAATGACCTAGATTATTCAAACCGAATCTATGAGTAGTCATATATGCTGTTTGTGGGTATGACTGCTGTCCATTGAGAATACAGGTCGACTATATCTAGGTACACAGATAGTAATGTTCCGAAAGATAATACGGCATATTTTAGTTTTTACATACTTTATATAAGCTTGACCATTAGATTAGAAATAAATAGGGCGACTCTATTGAAATTATGGTTCTTGTACAATTTGATTTCTGTCTCATAATTTGAGAGAATCTGTACTGCTTTTGCGAAGAGGACGAGCTCTCTAAATTAGAAAATGGGGTTCGAGTTTTATCGTCTTCTACATAATTCAATGTATTGTGTTACTATTGCTAGTGTTGATAAATCTCCAGCAGCTCTCGTTAATTCAGATGTCTTCTTAAGATTTTCTAATGTATTTTGAAAATTTTCTTGTTTAATATTGATTAATTCAATATTCAAATATGTCTCTGCTGTTAGTTGATAATCTAATAATCCAATATATTATGCACCTGCTTCCGACCATTGACCTGTTTTTAAAAGAATAATTTCAAGTTTTTTCAATATGTCTATTACAAATGAATTGAATGATACATTTGATTCATTCAATAGAATTAATGCTTGATCATTATTCTTGAGATGATAATAGTTCACTTCAATATAGTAATATAGCATCATATGATCGTTTGGAGTTATTTCTGATCAAAGTGTCAATGATTGTTTAAGATATGCAACCAATTCCTCATACTTTTGATGATCAACCAAATTTATTGCAACAGCTTGAAAGAGATAGGCCGTTGCACATCTGTATTATTTGGCATTGATTGAAGATGATGTTCGCGACCTTTTTTCCAATAGAATTCTGATTTCGAATAATCTTCACACTGTTCATAAGTCACAGCTAGATTACAAAAGATTCGTGATATTAATGGAATATTGGATGGTAGCGATTTTGTATAATCTAATGGTTTCTGAATATAATATAACGCTCGTTCGATATTTTTCGAGTTTATGATAAATACACTCAATGTTATTGTAACGTGTGGCTAATAGGAGATCAATTGTTTTCATGTAGTCGTCCGAAAATATTATATCAAGGGATCTTTAGCTATATTCCAAAGTTGAAAAAGACAAGAGAATTAATGCATCTAATGATTTTACATTGAAAATGAACTCTTGCTAATGATGTAAGGTGCCCGCAACGCAAATTTTCAGTAAAAGCTTTTTTTTGCCTTTTTTTCACATCATTTGATAGAGCTGGAGCTGCTGATCACGAAAATCTACTTTTTAGCCTTAGAAAATGCTTCCTTCAGGTCGAAAAATACGAAATACTCGAAAGGTGTGAAATTTTTCACTTTATTCTTTTTTTTTGCTCCTGAAAATATTTTTTTCAGATTCAGCATCAAAAAATGAGTATAGACAAGTTGTTAAATCGACTATAGACCCGAAACTCTATTGGTAGTGGCGCTTCGAATCGTATGGAGTGAGATGCGTATAGGTGGATTTTGTAAAGCTATCTAGTTTTTCCACGTAAGTGATGAAGTCAAATATTTGATCTCATTCGATTTATCATATCATCCCTTACAACGCTACGGATCAGTTTTTTTCCTTTTCTTTCCTATGTTGAGAGAACTCGTGTTTACTGGTACTTTAATCATTTTAGACGGTATTCATTGATTTTCGAATTCAAATAAAATTTTTTGTTAAAAAATCAACATAGACTCTGAATCAGCACAAAAAAACTGTATCAAATGACGTATCTTTCAAGTCAATTTGACAACTTTCAATTTTTGACATATGCACAAAAATTACAGTCCTCCGAAAATACCTGGAAAAATGAGAAAAAATGAAAGTTGTCAAATTGACTTGAAAGATACGTCATTTGATGCAGTTTTTTGTGCTGATTCAGAATCTGTATTTAGTTTTTGACAAAAAGCTTTATTTGAATTCGAAAATCGATGAATACCGTCTAAAATGACTATAGTACCAGTAAACACGATTTTTCTCGACAGAAGACAGAAAAGAGGAAAAGAACGGATCGTATTTTTGTAGCTGGTGGTATGATGAGTCGAATGGGATAAAATATTTGACTTCGTCACTTACATAGAAAAACTAAATAGGTTTACAAAATCAACCTGTGCATAGTGCACTCGACGCAATTCGAAGCGATACCACTAATAGAGTCTTGCGTCTATAGTCGATTTAACAACGTTTTTATACTCAGTTTCTGATGCTGAATCTGAAAAAAAACATTTTCAGAAGGTGAAAAAAACAACAAAGTAGAAAAGTTTTCACATTTTGAAAAGTATGCATTTTCCACGAAAAACTACACCTATCGAGTATTTCGTATTTTTCAACCACAAGAAAGCATTTGCTAAGCCTAAGAAGTATATTTTCGTGATCAGCAGCTCATGCTCTATCAAATAATGTATGAAAAACGGGAAAAAATTTTTACTTGAATGTTGCGCTGCGGGCACCTTATTTTATCTATTTCTTTTCGTCAGATAGAAACAGAGTTCATAATTCATTCACATTTTAAAGAAAATTTTCTCGTTCTATCTTTTCTTTCTATCCAGTACACGGAGAAAGAAAAAAAGAAAACATTATTCTTTTATCATTCTCGCGTCCGATTGTTAGTCTGTTCTTTTCATTTTCACTTCATTTACATTCTGTTTCGTTCATATAGGATAGTTACTTAACCGAACAGATCATTTAAAATTTCTAACTTATACCCAGAATTAATGTTAGATTCACTACATGCAATACCTATGCTTATTATGCGTAAAACTGAAGAAGTTCGATTAACATACATTCTTGTCTGTAAAAAATCATTCAGAATAAGATAAACAATAGGATACTTATAACATTGTTAACGATTGCCAGTTCCCATACAATAATAATTTGATAATCGCTAAGTTAGTGTAAAAAATGGTATGTACGATACAGAATCCCGAAAGATGAGAGCGTAGAGTGAGAATGCCAGTAGTGAGTTTGAAACTGTCCGCTCTGTTTCAGAACCCTCATCTCTCGTTCCGTGCATAGGTTTAGCTTAATCAATTTTGAAATCAACGTAGAACTTACTAGAGTTATGAAAGGGCGGAGTGCATGAGTATTACTTCTGGTTATACAACATCTTTAAACTTCCATACTTTATAATTTGATTCAAATTATAATTAAATTAATGTTAACTTAGCATTTATTTAAAAACAGTGCCGAATATTTCTCTTTCATCAATTCGTTTCTTTTTCTTTTTTCCCATCGTAGCCCAGAAGATAAAAATACCATAGTTTCAATCGAAGAGTATTAGTCTTGTTACTCCATTCTACTATCAGAAAAAAAAACTTTTGTTATCTGCCTGGATATCTTTGTTTCATGTTTACTTTTATTTTCATTTCTATTTGAAACTTATCACATATGAAAATAGTGTAGTTTATTCTGTTTTCTAGATATGTAAAAAATTCTCAATAAACTATGTTGATACCATCTTGTTTATTCTAGATCGATATTTGGTTAAAAAACTACTATGGAAGATTGTGTTCAACTCGAAGATGATCCAGTATCATTGACAGAGGATTTATTACCATTGATTAAAGATCAATTGGATTTAGGTGATGGTGTAGAAACGGATCATCAACAACAACAACAACCGCCACCATTACAAAAGCAACAATCACAAATCAAAACTGTTCATTCTTTATTAGAAACAGAAACCGATCCTGATGCTATTGAATCATTGGAATTAGTGTTAAATAGTGTTGTCAAAGTCTTTTGCGCTTCAATACCATGCAATTTTTATTTACCTTGGTAAGATAGTTCATGAATCGAATTAGCTTAAAATCCTATTACTTCTATGTTTTTATAAAAAGTTATGTCTTGTAAGAAAACCTAGGCTTATGATAGCAAGTAGTTAAACTCTTTTGCTAATAATAAACCTGTAGTTTTTGCCTTCTATCTGGAATTATTTATAATACATTTGGTCCAAAGATTAGATCGGACTTAATCTTTATGTTTAAAAGTAGATACTTTTTTGTTCATGAACTTAAGAGATTAAAAATGGTGTTATGAAATAAAACTTACAAATGTCATTGTCATTTTAGGCAAATGAAACGTCAAGTTGTTAAAACTGCATCAGGTTTTATAATAAAAAATCGATGGATTCTATCAAATGCTCATGCTGTTACAAATGCATCGTGTATTCGTATTCGAAAACATGGTGATGCTAAAAAATATCCTGCACGTATATTATATATTGCACATGAATGTGATTTAGTTATTATGACTGTTGATGATAATAAATTTTGGAATAGATTAGAACCATTAACATTTAGTAATGATATACCTAGATTACAAGAATCAATAACAATTGTTGGATTTCCAATAGGTAAATAAATGAAATTCTTATTTTTGTTTTATATACTAATTTCATCTATATTTCTTTCATAGGTGGTGATAATTTATCAGTAACAAAAGGTGTTGTTTCAAGAGTTGTTATGTCAACATATTTGCATTCACTTGAATTTTTATTAACAATACAAATAGATGCTGCAACAAATCCTGGTAATAGTGGTGGACCAGCTATTCAAGGTACAAAAAAAAAAACTTTTCTAAGATACAAACTTTTAACTTATCAATAAAATATGTATTATATTTTGTTACGCTCACTAAAATGAAAATGCAGTCCGTTTTTAATCTTTCACTTTTCACTGAAAACATTTTTTCCGCATAATGATGCTGAGGTTTCAAAATGTTTAGTATAGAGAAAAAAAATCAATAATCTAGAAGTTGAAAATCAGTTTTACTCTTCAATACTGTAAATGAGAAAAAAAAGTTGAGGAGAAAGAAATTTTAGAGTTGTTTTCTCTAGAAACACTATTCGAGACAGAGTATGTAAATTCTTTTTTATAACGATTTTGAAATATTCATATTCATGCCTAATATTGAAGTATATTTCCGTAGTTAACAGACAAAAGTCTATAACTTGGATGTTAACACTCAGTATTTTAGACAAATAAACGAAAAAGAAATAGAGAATATGTTTAGCATTAATACTTTTCTTAGTTCACAGATTTCATCTGCAGATGATTAACATAAAGTTTAGAAACAATCATATACTCTACATTCATTGACAATTTCTACTGCTGATCTTTCCGTTCTCTAAGAAGGAGAAAGAGAAATATATATATATATATCATTTGTTTTGGTGAAAGATTAACTGTAAATTTCGTTAATGTTGTTCAAATAATCATATGTTTGCTGTTTAACTTCAATAGCTTATCTCGAAGTTATATTCTATCGGAGATCTGACTTTGCCTTTCTTTTACTATATTTCATACTTTAAAAACTATTCGTTTGTCTTTGCAGAAAATTGATACTCTATTTTCTCTCGACTTTATTCAGTAGTTTATTCGATATAAAATTGAATCTAAATATATAACATTTTTTCCAGTATGTAAGAATTATGTCCATCAGTCAAGATCTATTACCGTTCATGATGAATAAATATTTTGAATTATATTTTTGAATTTCTTGTTCAGGTAAACATGTTGTTGGTATGTCATTTCAAGGTCAAGCTCAAGCTCAATCAATTGGCTACATTATGCCTGTATCAGTAATCAAACATGTATTAAATGATATTGAATTACATAATAAATATACAGCATTTCCAATAATGAGATTTAATTATCAACCAATGGAAAATACATCATATCGTGAATATTTAAAATTGAATGATGATCAACATGGTATCTTAGTAACATCAGTTGAACAAGCATGTATTCTTAATAAAGTATTAAAAGAAGATGATGTTATAACAGCTATTGATAATATACCAATTGCCGATGATGGTACAATCTATTTTCGTCGTGGTGAAAGACTTAGTTTTAGATATTTAGAAAAATTAAAATTTGTTGATGATACAATTACATTTACAATAATAAGACAAGGTAAAGAATTAACATTAATAAGTCCATTAGATAATAATCAAACACTTGTTCCATTACATTCACATGATAAACATCCTGAATATTTAATTTATGCTGGTATTGTATTTACAGTATTAAGTCGATTTTATTTATATGAATTTGGTAAACGTGATTGGCATCGAAAAGCTCCAACAAATTTAGTTAATTTAGCATTACATAGTCATTTAGAAGAATTAAATCAACAAATTGTTATTATTAATCAAATACTTATTGATGATATTAATCATGGAATAACATCAGATTTTACAAATTCTGTATTGGAAACTGTTAATGATATTAAAATTAAAAATATTAAACATTTAGCAGAATTAATTGATAAAATATCAAATAATGAAGATGATAATAATTATATTCGATTTGGAATTGAAAATAAAAAATTTATAGTTATATCATGTAAACGAGCTAAACAATCAGAAGCAAGAATTTTAAAACAAAATTCAATAGCACAATCAAGAAGTGAACATTTATATTAATCTTTCTTTGTTTCTATTCTTCTAATTTGTTATTTTTTTTCTGGTTTACATAAATAAAATGAAATTTTGCTATGTTCTTATATAGACTCAGTGATTCATGGAAGAATGTCCGGCTGATCATTAATCTTGATTTGATTTTAAAATTTTATTTAAAAAAGAAAACATTAATTTAGATTATCTCTAATATTTGTGATGCAAAAGTTTCACGAAAAATAGTTTTATATATGGTATATGTACAATTTAATAATCATATTTCGACATTGAACAATGAAAATCAAGTTATTATGATTGAATCATTTGAGTTATAATCAAAAGAACATCAAAAACAAATGTTCATTTTTCTTACTTTCTATCAACTTCTTTTCTTAAGTATAAATAACAGTGGCTTGAAGGTGTGGGTATGAATATGGTTAAAAACAATCCCACATCGTTATTCACACTCACTCTTGATATATATTCCTATAAAAAGAAATGCAATAGTATGAAGTCTACATAGTAACTGTGAGACTTATGGGATAGATCAATCTCTTCTAAACCAGTACTCATCAAATTTATGAATCAGATAGAAACGAATTATCTTCGAGTACGATGTTCATACTCTATTTATTGATGAATCGCTACACACCATAATCGTCAATCATTAAAATAAAAATGATCTAACAATCAATTTGACAATAGACAACATAGCAGTAATTTTTTATGAGTATATTTCAACTTCGAAGAGGCATATGAATTTATTAATTAAAGTAGAATGTGACCATGTGAATAATATCCAAGAAAATGAAGTAATTTCAAAAATAATCATTATATAATGTTTTTCTACATATAGAAAACAATAGAGAAATGATGATCATATTCATCATGATTAGTGGAATTAAATTGCTTAGAGTTATCTAAAATTAGTGGTTCGGGTACTTTTTTTTTTGTATAGAAAACTTGAAAAAATTTTCTTTTTTTATGAACAGATAGAGCGTGTTTCGCTGTCATACATACAAGATGTAAAAACTAAAGATTTTTTGCAGAAAAAAAATCCAGAATTAATAAGCATTGGTAATTAATAATTCTTGGTCGATATGATTCGATTGTAAAAATACTTTCAATATGTTTTTATTATACATTTTTATTAACTTATTCAGAAAAAAAAGAAAGATTTACGAAGGAAAATAAACATAGAAATTTTTTGAATCGCGTACTGTAAATGAAGAACATTAGATATGCTCAGGTCAAATTAAAGGTCTTACTGCCAAACTAATAAATAAAAAATATGAACTGTCCATGTCGTGTACGGAGGAAAATATTTGATTTTTTAGATATCTACAGTCTATGAATGATGTCCACAGTTGAAAGTTTTAACAATATTTTTCTTTTGTTGTAATGGTTGGAGAGAACTGGCGAGTTGCATCAGAAAAAGTGTTTCTTTTATAGTTTGATTTACTTATGTTGGATATTTCTTTCTTTTCTCTCTCTTTGTTCTACTATCATGCATATGACGCGTACGATATACATATACATACCTTTTTTTTGTTTCTTTTCTTCCACAAAGGTATTTTTCTCCTCTTGTTCATGTTTCTTTCTAAGTGTCTTTGGCTTATTAGGACATAACACAGCTAAACAGAAGTGAAAGAACACGAATCAATCATCATTATAGTTCCACACTGTAAATTGCTAATTGTTCAGGTTCAAAAAGCACGATCAGAAACAGTCGTATACAATGAAATATGACAAAATACGATATTGATATACAGGAGGTGAAGACGATCACTGTATACGATTCTATATGATCGTATTCTAGTCGTGAGTTATATGCCCATCTCAATCAAGATTTAATTTTGAATCCAACATCAAATTCAATGGTCAGTATCAATTAAAAAAAAAGAACTATTTTTCTTATTCAGATTTCTCTCGGTATCAAGTTCAATGGTACGTATTTATTAAAAAAAAATTAAATTATATTTCTCTATTAAGATGTATCACCAACTCCAGATATCATGGTAAGTATGAAATAAAAATATTACATTATATTTCTTTTTATTTAGACTTATCCCAACAACAGATTCAATCGTAAGTATTTATTAAAAAAAATTAAATAATTTTTTAAAATTTAGACTTTATTCTGCAACAAGTTTCAAGGTAAATATTTGTTTATTTAAATTTATTCCAACAGCAGGTACAATCGTAAATATTTATTTAATAAATTAAATAGTATTTATTTTTGATTTGTCGAAAACTGTTTTATTTACTATATAAATACTTACGATTGTACCTGCTGTTGGAATAAATTTGTTTCTATAGTTTTTTTTTTCGTCAAACTATTACTATTTTTTCTATGCTCTCAGTATTACAATATCATCAAAAGAAAAAATAAAATCATGTAGAATTATAGAGCACAATTTTGGTTATCAGGATATATAGAAGGAAGCTTTTCTCGAACTTTCTATAAAATATTATAGTGTTTGCAACACCATTGTGCTGCACAGTATATGAGTTAAAGTTTATCAAAACATTCGATTGATTTGTGACTGACAGCGATGAATTCGGGTAAATATAAGCGTTTTGGTTTCAATCGGTAAAATCTATATCTGCGGAGTGATGCAAAAAGTTCTTCACGAAATCTTGCTGATGAAAGCGAATAAATAAAGAATCCAGCGCTATCATTAGTGTACCATAAAACCCTAGCGATGCACATACTCAAACTGTCATATTGGTCTGGCAGCATGATTGGATAATGCTCTGTCAAAGTCCAGTACAGTTTATGAATACCGAATGGTGTGCTGAGAAGAATGAAACATATTGTATGAACAAATATCATCAGCTGAAAGTCTTTCACCTTGTCTTGATATAAACGTGGCAAACGACATTGACGTAGATTTTTGATAGTCAATAAACTAAAAGCTGCACTCAGAATTGGACAACAGAGACTATATACAATCAGAAAGAATATATCATAGGCTGTTCGATACCATCCAGGTCTTGTCCAGCAATCTCCATCAACAATGAACAAGTTGAATGGCATATGTAAATTAATAATACATGAAACTACAATCACGATAACAATAATACGCTGAGCCAGCATTGATTGGCAAAAACGTCGATATCGACCCTGTCGACAGCTAGATGCGTAGCGATCAAATGAAGCCACAGTGTTCAGACCAGATGAAATCAAGTACGATGTATAAATGATCGAAAGGCGAGTTTTACACCACCATTCGATAGTAGACTCTCGTGTATCAATGCGATAGCCCAAATGAAGCATACATATAAATACACCAAAGAACAACCGAATGAGAGCAACGCAAGACGAACCGAGAAAATAGTGACAACACGAATTTTTTATCAATGTTGGGCGAGTAAACAATCGTAGATTGAGAAAATGTCCAAAGACACCTAATATAAAAATGATAGTTAAACATACACGATAGATCTCATGAGTGATATTTTTCTGTGATTCAGTTGGCATAAAATCTGTTTCATTACTAGCATTCGTCTGCATTTTAATATCAAGTCTAAAAAAAGAAAAACAAAGCAGATTGGTTTTATTCTTTAATTGATATGCTAGAAGAATCAACACAATGAATTTCGATCGAACATAAATAATCCACTCTTTCTTCTCATATGCAAGACTCTCAACTACAATGTTTTATGCAACAGATTGCGACGTGATGTTTTCAGCTATTTGCAAATCAATATTCAATGGACATGACAGATGGCTTAGTGACGCATGTAAATCAAATTCAATTGACGTTTCATCGTTTTCCCAACAAACTCTCTTCTTTGTGTTGCGTTGGCGTATTGAGAGCAAACTTTTTTGCTAACAAAATTATTCTTATCTTCCTTTTTCATGATAAAATTGTGTTATTAAAAATATTTAAATATTTACCATGATTCAGATAACAAATATAGTGTTACAAAAGTCTTAATAGAGAAACACAGTCAATAGTTTTCCAACATTCCGGACAGTTTACATAATGTTATTATAGTTTCATACGATGTTGAATCGAATTTTATTTCATATAAGTTAATATATAGCAGATCTTCAAAGAATATTGGACAATCATTGAATAGAATTTAATTATTTTGAAATGATTTTGACTTGGATACTAATTCGCATTTTCCTATTAACAAGATGATTAATGATCATCTGGTAGGCATTTCTATTATCATTTGATTTATTAGCTATTTCATTAAAATGAAAGGGACTTTGTTTAAGAAGAAATGTTCTATTTGTTGTTCCTGTCTGTCAATATTTAAAATAATGTCGTACACATTTCAAGATGATCTTGTAAACTTTCTTGTCATAGTTATTGAGTATGTATATATAGTAGTGTGACTTAAAATTGTCCTAAAATTTGTAGGAAAATATCTAATTCCTCTGAAAAGGAGACTAAAACTTCAATTTTTTCAAATAGTAGAGTTTGAGATTACCCTATAATTTCAACTTTCTTTGCAGCATATATTGTCCTGATCAAAATGAATGAAACACCCTAATTTTTTCAATCTATACTTTGCATTGTTATTATTTGATATGACGCCTATACAACAGATATACTGTTGATTACTCTATCTATTGCTAAAGTTTCAGTCATAAATGACGAAAAATGGATGAGAAAACTGCATCTCTACTTCATATACTCGAATATCGTTGAAACGAAATTTCGTTGTCATACTGATTTTAACGATATTTTTAGACACGAGTTCTATTCATTAGTGACTATTGCCTCATAGTGAGTTCGCCATTAAAGTGATGACTAAAATTAAGTATGATCGACTTTTAGACCAAATTCCTGGAAAGACATCCTTGTTCGTGAGCAGCTCGAAATTAGTCAAACCATCTGCAGACATCGGAAAGTAAACACGGAGAGGACTGTTCGCTGTGGTGAGTCTCATAGTGATGTCAGATTCCAGTTTCACAATAAACTAGACTTGTTTGTTGCGACTGGAGATTAACAAAGCATTTGGTCATTACTTTAATTCTGTTCTTTATTTCAATGATACTTGAGTACACGAAACATAGTTGTAATGTTGTTTATTCATTTCTCATCAATTTGTGACTAAAATTTTGACAACAGATAGAATAATCAACAACAGTCATTTAACATGTTTCTATTATACTTGATTTGCAATTTTTGTTTTAAAGATGTAGGAAACTCAAACTTGATCAGTATTAGCAGTTTTTTAATGATAACGTTGATTAACACAGACATTTATCGAAAAAATTTTCATTAAAACGTCAGAGAGTAGATTATCCGATTATTAAAATAATATGTACATCTTATGAACTACTAAAAAACTTTTCACATTCGTTTGTTACTTAAACTTTTGAGTTGCACTTTGGACAATTATTTTTTGTTGATGTAGCTAAGACTAGTAGAAAACAGATAAATTTTAGTCAATGATTGATCTTCAATAAATGTGTTGTTTGTCTGGTTTCTATCTCATATTAAATAAAAACAGAAGATTCTCTCTGTCGATTGTTGTTTTGCGAGATGTTCGATCTTATGCGATTTGAATATCAAAAGAAAGAAGTGAATTGATTATGAAAATCAGACTAATAAGAAAATATCAGCTCAACTTTATTCAATTAAAACAAAAGATATTAAAAGAAAGAACACTATTGTCATGTTCATTGATTGATTTCAAAATATATTACTTAGTTCAACGTTTATGGAAACAAGTGCATTATATTTCTTATTGAACAAAAAGATAAGTATTTTGGTCTAGTGTAGGAAAGATCTATACGAATCGAAACTGGTATAAATCATAATCGATTTCGATAGCATCATTCTAGGCAAATCAAAAGTGACTTGTAATCATGTAACATTTTGATTTACAAAAAGTCAAGCAGATGGTGTGTGATAAATAAGAAATAAATTTTAGTGGAGAATTAATCTAATGATAGAACTGTCTATTTCAGTACAAGAGATTACTATATATCTTTATCGTTGTATAGTTCCTATTCTAATTGTTTTTGGTCTGATCTGTCATTTATTCAATATTATTCTCTTTACTCGTCGTACATTTCCATTGAATTCCTGTTGTAATTACTATTTGACTGCATCATATACTTCTTTAATTCAGATTATCATTAATCAGCCGTTTGTTTTCATTCGCAACGACTTCAACATAACTTTTCTGAACATTTGGTGGTATGTTGTGTACGAAATTTCTGCTAATATTCAACATATCTTGCCTCAGCATCATTGATTACAATTACATCGATCGACCATTTTTTTTCACCATGTTCTCAAGTTAAACATCGCCAATGGACACGTGGTATAGTTTTCATTCTCTGCTGTGCTGTTTAAACATATATATTATGGGATTTTATGGATGCATCGATGGGTGAATTCTCGTTTCGTCGAAAAGTAAAATTGAAAGAAAAGATGAAGAATATAAGTAGCTTATTCTAATTGCTTTCGTTTTCTTGAATAGACTAAGAGGCATCAAAGAAACAAATTAAACTCTACCGTTACATCATTCAACCAACGATCCAATACCACTACGAAAAATTTATTTGTAAATCGAAATCCTTGATCCAAATATTTAGTTAGTGGTTATAAATAACAAATCTTAATTGTGGACAAATAGGGGTTAGGATGAGAATGTGTGATTATTTCGGTATATATGAGGATGTGGGTGATAGCTTTCTCATTGTCTACCCATACATTCAACACTATTAACATCTCAACATTTTCACAGCTCGGTGTTTGTGAATGTCAGCATTTTTCCCTTTCGATATTAGTGAGATGACTCCATTAGCTGTGTAATCTTTGTAATGCTCTTAATAAATATTTTTGAGATCCATCCAGAATCATTTTTTTGAATTAGTCTGTTAAAGAAAATGAAATGATTATGAATAAGCTAAGCATATGCTGCATATTTTCATTCAAATTTTAATTTTCAACGAAACAAGAACACACGAAAAAAAAAAAATCGACGAAACGAGAACACACGAAAAAAATTTTTTCGACGAAACGAGAACTAACTCATCGACGGCGACAAACCGCTAGACTTCAATGGATAACTGCATGCCTCAAATTGAGTGAACTTGCGTATAACTCAAATATCTTCATAGACTTTTTTTTTTAGTCGAAAAATTCATTTCTTGTCCTTCTTAGAGTTGAGTTTAAAAAATGCATTTCATCAAAAACCTATTTTTACAATGAGAATCAAGTTCGAAGGTTATAAAACAATATTAGAACTTTAAATAGCAGATGAATAAACAAATAAAAAAAAACAGAGTTTTTATGAAATTCAAGGAGCCAAGAGTGAATTTTTTGACAAAAAAAAGTTTGTGAAAATATTTGAAATACACATAAGTTCACTCAGTTTGAAGTGCCGAATCGGAATATCATATTAATTTTCATTCAAATCATTATTTTCTTACCGAATTTTACTGAATACCAGTGAAAAAATAGTGTTCTTAGGACTTTTTTGAGTGATCAATGTTTTTTCCTCGATATGTTTTAATATCATTTTAAAACTCTTGAAAAATACTATCACATCACACAAATATTGACTTTTGCCAATCGATCTGTGCATAATATAAATAACTGCTATACAATTAATTCAATAAGAGCCCACACTTTCAAACATCTTCCATGATAGTATGATATAGAAAAAAATCAAATTTTTTAAGAGAATCAATTTCAGCAATCATTGATCCCCTTCTTCCGTTTTTGAAGGGAAGACTTAAGTGACTTATTGACATAAAATATTCCATATAGAATCGATCATATTTGATTCAGACTAATTTTCAGTGACGAGTTAATCCGGCGGAAATGGACTAATATGATCGTATGACTATTTTCAATGCCACTATAAGCAAAAAATCGCTCGTGTACTCATAAAAGAAACATCGACACCTGAGTATTTTAAATGCATTTTTAACGAAGTATCGTTTTATTGATATTTCATTTTCTTTATCTATAAGAACGTCTCTTTGCTAATGCTTTTGTTAAAATACGCTGACATATTACAGATGTATTAGTTCACATTTTAAATTTATCAGTTGTATTTTCGGCGATAGAATGCAATGTCGTTTGTCTTCACTTATATAAATGATATTATTTTTTCTATTCGAATTTGACTTTTTCTATCGAAAGAAAGAACAACGTTTCAATTTAATTCATCGATACACTACGAAATATGACCGATATGATCAACAGTGAGTCGTCAGGACTCGTGTCACCTGACTGTTCGGTCTCGATTGTGATTACACCTGATGCTGAACGACGCAAGTCACGCAACCCAATATTTCGTGTACGCAATGATGATAGCAGCGACTCATCTGGCAGTGACATAGTTTTGGAAGAAAGTCAGCCAGACACACAGGTTCCGCGGCTAGATAGATCAGAGTCTGATCTCACCTCGCGTTCACAACTATTGTTTCAACTACTCTCGCCCACTGGTATATTAGTCAATACAAAATGCGATCCAAATGATATAGATGAAATAAAAAATTTACGTGGCAAAACTGTAATACGACCTTTACGTGGCACAACACTCTATATTGCTGAATGCAATGTTGATGTAAGAGATTTTTTTTGTAATAGCATACAAAGTAGAGAGTAAAAACAAAAAAGGATCGATTAATTTAGATTTTCGAACTAATTTAGAATAATTGTTACAAAGTCTTTTTTTTTTCTTCTTTAATCTCAATAGTTTTACATGTAGATTAATATTGAGCATGAAAATTTTTATTGATTTACATATTGTTCAAATAAATATTTTCTAATATATTAATTTTAGACTCGTTTCGGTGATTTTCATGCATATGTTTTTCAAGATTTGATTGGAAAACATTATATTATGGCTTTAACTTATGGAAAAGTTAAAGATAAAGAAAAACCATTTTATATTCGTCTTCATTCATCTTGTGTAACAAGTGAAACATTACGTGGAAGTGATTGTGATTGTGTACAACAATTGGAAGGCGCTATGAAAATAATATCTGAAAAGAAACATGGTATTCTATTCTATCTTTTACAAGAAGGTCGTGGTGCTGGTTATGTTGGAAAATCACGTGATCGAATGCTTGTACAAGCATCATATGATCAAATTTCAACATTCGAAGCATATACAGTTATGGGATTGAAAAAAGATCATCGACATTATGAAAATATTCCACAAATTTGTGATTTACTTGGCATTGGTAATGCTAAATTCATTTTACTTACTAATAATCCAGATAAAATTCAGGCAATGAATGATCTTAAATTAGAAGTAATAAGTACTGAACCACTTGAATTTGAATCATCACCATTCAATGCTGCCTATTTAGCATCTAAACAAGCTAGTGGTCATTTATTGCGTAGTGCCAGTCATTCAACACTTCGTGGTAAATCAGCACCGGAACCGGTACCTCTTTTCAAACCAACTATAGTACCCAATGCTCAACGTTTTATTTATTGTGCTTCATATTATTTGCCTATGAAACCAATCAATGATGAAATTCTTTTGACTGATAAACAATTTTATGAAATGTTTAAACATCGACCGATTGATTATTATATTAATATGCCGAATGCTTGTATACTTCACTATCAAGCTCTACGAAACAATCGATTTTTAATTAAAATTGATGTCACTAATTTACAAAAGCATGAGGAATATTGTCGAAATGATCCTGTATGTGAACTACTAACAACACCATATTGGTTTAAGGTAAATTAACATATTTAGATTTTGGCGAATGCTTTCCGAACTAAAAATATATCATCTTTATTGTTCTAGATTCACGTATATTATGACATAATCAGTACACGTGAATTTATTATTCTTACACATGGTACAGTTAGTATGTCTCATTATCCTATTGTACGATTACAAATGGAATCATTATTTAATCGATTTCCACTTCGTCATGCAACCCATCGTGATCGTTTGAAACAATCTGTACAACTTATTGTTCGTTATGGTGTAGGTATCATTCTTTTGTTAGCAGATGATGGACGAGGTGCTGGTTTTGGAGCATATGCTGTTGATCGGATGCTTTTGGAAAGAGGAGAAGTTCCACACAGTGATGCAGCTCGAAAAACGATTTGTGTTGATCATGATGCTAATGATTATGATGGTACAATAGCACTTTTGCAAAATCATTGTCCACAGAAAAAGATTCAATTAATTATGAATACATCATCATCAATACTTAAAAAGAAAGCATGTATTAATGCACTTGCAGATTATAAATTTGAAGTAAAAAAATGGCTTTTTCTTCAACAAGAAGAACTCTAGAGAAGAAATTTATTTTATTTTTATTATTTTTCATATATATTAAACATAATTAGAAATATTGTTAATAAATCTATTCTATTTCAATATTTATGTGTCATCGATATTATTTTCCAATTTTACTTAAATCTTAAAAAATTTGAGTAATTTTGTTGTTTGATGATACTGGAGTATTTTTTTTTTGAAAAATAATAAAAAGAAAAAGAAACAATAATTGCACTCAAAAATACAAAGGTTAGTCAATAAGTTCTCGTACTTTCAAATATTTATTCATAGAAAAAACATTTTGCTAATCTTTTTAGAGTAAATATTCGAAGTAGTTCCCATCATATTCAACACAAAGTTTCATTCTTTCAATCTACTTCTGGAATATCTTTGGGATTCTTGAATAAATATTGAATTGAGTTCTTTGGATAATGCTTTAACTAAATTTGTAGCATCTGGATATGTACCAAGACCACATTTTAGACAACTGAACAACTAAAAGTTTGAAGGAACAACAAGGTCAGATGAGTATGGTAGATGAACCATAATTTTCATTTTTTCCTCTCAAAGACAATATCTTGAATATACGATTTCGCAATTTTATAATGTAAATTTATGTTACTTGTTTTTGATGATGATTTTGGTAACATAATCAATACTAATATGTGGATCCTTATTCACCAGGTACTGGATCACATCAATATTTTGTTGAATAATGACGGATAATGGATGATCACTTCGAGGATCATCGTCTAACGGTTTCAATCCAGTTGAAAATCGATGAATTCAGTGAGCAACTATACATACGATATGAAACAACACCTTGTCTATAAGCAGTAACTAATTTATCATGAATTTGTGTAGCAGTTAAATCTAACAATTATGAGCGTAAATACACTTTATCCATTTGAAAACAGAGACGTTCACAAAATTTGCGATAACAGACATTTGTGAAACTGTATATTGGTATTTTAATACATAATAGATCTGCCTACTAGAACAGGTCAACATGAAGAATAAAACCATTGAGAATCAAATTTTAGACTACTGTTGTGATAACTTAGTTACGCTACTATTATTTAGTGATGTATACAAAAGAATTATTCATATACTAAACTTAACAAGACTGCTTGAATGTTAGATCTTAAATTGATTATGAAAATTGATAGTTTGTGTTTTACAAATTAAAAGGAGTATTGAAGCAAAAAATTTCAATCGCTCTTCCCTACAGACCATAACAAAAACTAATATACAATCACACACTGTATATCAATAGTGTCTCGTTCTAGTATATTTTTTATGATTTGAGAAGGATTTTTGTTTTGTGGATGATTTCATTTATTAATAAAAATAAAAGTCATTTGATTTTATTTTAAGAATTTTGTACACAATTTATTATAGATGTCGGTATATAAACTACTCCAATTACTCATCAATCAATTTTGTTGTTGTGTGCATTGAGGTAATAGAACGAACATTATGAATTAATATATGACTCATTTCTTTGTATGATTCATTCATCTTCAGTCAAATGTTGTCGATATGGTACGTAGAAAAAGAACTTTAAAGCTTTCTGTTGTGTTACGAATTTTCTTCTTTTAATCTCAAGTAATTCAGATAAAAAACAACAACATTCAAAAAATGTATTTCGGATCAAACAAACATCGAAAAAAACCAATCAAAAACATGTCAAATTAGAATCAATAACTACGAC
The DNA here is from genome assembly GCA_905250125.1 of Rotaria sordida. NCBI lineage: Eukaryota > Metazoa > Rotifera > Eurotatoria > Philodinida > Philodinidae > Rotaria > Rotaria sordida. Next base: position 8,443 of record CAJNOL010002834.1, on the reverse strand, counting down.
AGTAATTGTAAATGAAAAATTACTACCTGGTGACGCATCAATGCCTCTAACAGAATCTTCAACAATTCACCGTAAAAGGTATGATAGGTAGTTTGTTCACATGACATTTTCGTTTCTACATGATTATTTTATTGCTTGTTACAAAAAAAAAATAATAAATATATTTATTTTTTAGTCGAATGTCGTTTGAATCTATTCGTTTATGGTTTCGTTTATTTATTGTAAATGATCTTGCTCCAATTATTTTTTTATTTCTATGGTTAGTAATAAATATTGCTCTATTTATTGGACAATTTTTAAATTATCATCAATCTCGTTCATATTTTTATTTACGTTCATTAATATCTGATGGTTTAAGTATTGCACGAGCAGCAGCATTATGTTTAAATTTTAATTGTCTTTTAATTCTTTTACCTGTTTGTCGAAATTTACTTTCATTAATACGTTATATTTTACCACAATGTATAACACAATCACGTTTTCGTCGTTTTACAAAACGTCTGTTTGATCAACATATTGGTTTTCATCGTTGTATTGGTTATGCAATTTGTTTTTGGTCAATATTACATATTGGAGCACATATTTATAATTATGAACGTTTAATTAATATTCATAATGAATATCAAACACTTTCATCAGCACTTAATTTACTTTATCTTCAATCATCAGATTCTCAAATAAATCCATTTGATAGAATTAATTCAAATTCATTAAGTATAGGATCAATGTTACGTACAACAGCAGGAATTACAGGAGTTATTTTATGTATTTGTTTAATGATTATATTTAGTTCATCGACATCACTTATACGTCGATCATTTTATGAAATATTTTGGTTTGCTCATCAATTTTTTATTATATTTTTTATTTGTTTAATTCTTCATGGATTTCAAGGTATAATTAAATCACAAATAAATCTCGATGAACATAATCCAGAAATATGTGCTTCGCTTTATCGTGAATGGGGTATTAATCAACAATGTCTTATTTATCCTCGTTTTAGTAGTTCACAAGCAACAAGTTGGATGTGGTTATGTGCTCCACTTTGTCTTTATATTCTTGAACGTTTTCTTCGTTTTATACGTAGTTTACAACATGTTGAAGTAATTGATATTATTCGACATGAATCAAATGTTATTGAAATACGTTTTCGTAAAAATTTTATGAGTACACCACAACCTGGTCAATATATTTATTTAAAATGTTTTTCAATTTCGATATTTGAATGGCATCCATTTACAGTTACATCAGCTGCTGAAGAATCTTATATTAGTGTTCATATAAGAACCGTTGGAAATTGGACAAATGATTTATCAAAAAAATTTCAAATGTATCCACAAGATATACCAAGATTAGCAGTTGATGGACCATATGGTAGCGCAGCTGATGATGTTTTTAATTATGATGGTGTTATACTTATTGGTGCTGGGATTGGAGGTAAGAAAACAACGTTATTTTTTTTTAAGGGCGGGGGGAAAGTGAAAGTTCGGAATTCCAGCACCTTTCGGCACTGGAGGTAAGTAGTGGTAGGGTGTACAGCTCACGTTCGAGACAGCTATTGTAAGGACAAAACATACTGATGTTCGGGTCAAATGAAAGAGGACGCCGAACAATCCTACGTTTTGCCCTAGCAATATAGGAAAAATTTCTGCTCAAATTTGATTGGTTGATCGCTTTTTCGTATCGACCAATCAGATTTGAGCATGGTTTTTGTGTAATCAAAAAGTGAGTACACTCTAGAATCGGTCAGTGTGTCCGTCCGTTTACACGATAACTTTCGAAAGGAGAGTCCGATCGTGATGAAATTTTCTACACAGTTTAGTCTTAACAATATCTCGGTCGAGTTCGAAGATGAGAATGATTGGCCGAGCCATTGCTGAGTTATTGCAAAAATAGTCATTTTCCCTATGCTTCCCTATGAGAAGATAGACCCTTCTCTGTCTTCGTAAAAAACTTTTCCTATCATAGTCAAATAAAACCTCAACTATTATATACCATTCGATAGAGAATTTCACGAGCTACAAAATGGTATATAAAATATAAGGAAACAAGAAAGTTAACTCACCTATTGCAAAGATAATTCAACGGAATTCGGTTCTGTTTTTGTCCACGCTCTAATTGATCCATAAATAGAGCTCTATCTTCCGATCACAGAGATGATAGTTCAAGGTTTTCTGGGGTGGAGAACTCGAATCTGTGTTCCATTCGCCTCGAAATTCCGTTGGTTGAGCAATGACCAATAGAAATCAAGTTATAGGAAAAACAAGTTTCTCAGGGTAAATGAAGATGAAGAGTTCAAATCTGAGCTGTATCTGCCTCCAAATCCTATTGGTTGAGCAGTAGCCAATAGCAATCAAGTGTTTATAGAAAAGGTTTGCTAGGACAATTTTGATGTCCACACATTCTAGGAAGACTCATCTGTCTCATTCACTTTTTGAAGTACACACAACTCTCAGATTTAAATCCAAGGGTGCCACATTTATTTCCTTTATTTTATGTTTTGTTCTTACAATAGCTGAGAAACAGCTTCTCGCAATCTGATTGATCGATACGAACAAGCTACCAACGAATCAGATTGCAACAGGATTTTTCCTCTATAGTAACGGCAAAACATAGGCTTGTTCGGGCCAATTCTAGGCTTATCCGAAGCCCTCTTTTATTTGACCCAAACATCGGTATGTTTGTCCTTACAATAGCTGTCTCAAATGTGAGCTGCACTTTCCCCCTTGTTTTTTTTCGAGTTGATTTTAAAACACAAATAGTTTTATTTTTTCCTGAATATTTAGTAACACCTTATGCTGCTATATTAAAACATATACGCTCATCTCAATCGAATCGTGCTCGTCTTCGTCGTGTTTATTTTTATTGGATATGTAATACAACATCTTGTTATGAATGGTTTGCTGAAATGCTTCAAGAAATTGAACGTGATTTTCGAGATCGAATAAATTTTTTAACTTATAATATTTATTTAACAAAATGGTCAATTGGACAAGCTCGAGCAGTTATACGAAGTAATACTGATGAACGTGACATATGGACAGGTTTAGAAAGTAAAACACATTATGGACGACCTAATTTTAATGTTGATTTTCAAGATATTATTAATGAAGATTGGCAAATGACACAAAAACGTCATATTGGTGTATTTGTTTGTGGTCCAAAACCACTTGTTAAAGAACTTCAATGTTTATGTATTAAAATAAATGATTATCATTCATCAACAAATAGAGTTCATTTTTATTTAAATAAAGAAAATTTTTAAATTTGACATGTTTTCTTTTGTACAGTACTACTTTTTTTTTAATTATTTTTAATAAAAATCAGTGTTATTATTATCTAAATCATTAATTTTATGAAGATAAAGTTTTCTTTTAAATTGTCAGATAATGACCTGAGAAATTGTTTTAACTTTTTAATAACATAACAATGTTCGTCCATTATCATATTGGCTTTTTATCGTATATGCTCATTTTCAACTCGCTGTTTTCTTTGTTTAAAGCAAATTCATGAGCATATGTCAGAAAAGCTTATCAGTACAGCATCTTTGGAACTAAAATATAGAACTCACATGTATTTGTTAACCTCATTATACGAATACAAAATGCATAAAGTGAAAAATATAGCCGTTTTCCAAGGATCATTAGTACTCAGAGGAACGATCCGTCTTATTTGCTTTTGCATTTCGAATAGAAATTTTTTTTTTACTGGCGTTCTATTTTTTGTTTGCCGTGTTGATATTCGCTCATTGTTTTCCATTTTTCTTAATTTAATATTATTGTTATAATTCTAACCATTGGTTTAACTGGCTAATAAGGCTATTGTACATATCCATTATATCTACACTAGATCTTACAAATACAAATAATAAATTTTTGCGCGAAGTCATAAATTAATCAGTTCACGTTTTTAATGTTGATTTTATATGATGATCGTGTCAAATCAATGCATAACTATCCAACATTGTTGACATCTTGAATATAAATGTTTATTTGAGCAAAAATCAAAAACTGCACTATTTAGAATATTCATAAACGTATTTCAGCTATTAAAATTTCGAGGAAGACTTTGGAGTATTCTAGAACAGTCTAAGTCGTGTTGTTAATGCCGTTTAGTGACTCTTGTCATCGATTGCTATGGGGGAAACGGGAGAAGAAACACAATGTGCATTCAGACAGACATTAAGTAACAAAAACGAAAGTAAACTTTTCATCATTTTTAGTTATGGTAAATATACTTCAAGGCATGCTCTATCTGCTGACATAAAAATTTTTGTTACGAGTGCCAAGAAGAGTGGAAAGCTTGCCAATCAAAACTTGTCTTGAAAACACACCTGCCGTTTTTGCCTAAGACTTAGCCAATGACAGAGCTGAGTCAGTGTCTTCTATAGATTCGTAAAAAAGAAACTTTAAATTCGAGCTGATAATTACTTAAGAAAAAGCGAAAATATTTCGGTAGTAGTGATTTTTCGAATGACTGAGCTTAGTCAAATGAGCACGCCATCCTTAGCCATGATCCAAATTCGTTCAAGTTCTGTCAAAGTATTTGTCTATCACTTTTGAGCAAACAAAGGCCGTTTCTGAGAACGAAAATTACATGCCTGTCTACAATGCGAAAAATGTGCACGGTCCGGGCGGAGAAGCCAAAAAATCTCAAGTTAAAACTTATACTCAATAGATTTTTCTTCAACAAACATGATGTGAGATGCACAAAATCTATAGAAAATTCTATGATTAAGAAATTCGATATCACCTTATATTAGAGATTTTTTTCAACTTTGATAACAATTTTGAAGGTCTCCACAATCTTTGTTTAAAATTAACAAATTTCTAAGACTTGATAAAATTTTTCTATAAAGAAATTTCATGCTGCACTCATTTACAAGCATGCTATTTTAAATGACTGACATAAAATTTTTAAAATATAGTCTTGGTAGTTGCAAGAGAGTCAGAGACTTTTCTTGGAGTAATTAAGTATATGAGTAATAATTGAAAAGCAGAAAAAAAAACATAATTCAAATTTTTAGACTTTTCTCTTTTGAACATTATACATTGAAGTCTGTATGATGAGAATATTCTGCAATATTTGAAAGAGCCTTTTGCTACTGAGCATCAGCTTTTATAGAAAAAAGGTGCATTTAAAACCAATGTTTGATTAATTATGGTAACGTTGCTGTTGTAATTAAAATTTTTCTTAGCAGTCTTCTGGCTTAGAAAAAAATTTTGTTCAGTGTAAATTCGAATTTGAATATCTAGTTTGTCAGGGTGTGGATGTGAATCTCGTTTTCATCCATATCCACATCCACATTATCAGTTTTAATGTCATTATTTCAGGATATGAGCAAATCAAAAGACCTAAAGTTTTTACAACAAACTATTCTGTTTAAGACCTATTCCTTAGAGTCCTATAGAACAGTCCCGAATTTTTTAAAGCCTTACATCAAAACGTGTCGTACACTTTAAATTCTTTATTTCTAATAAATATCTTAATATTTAAATAAATAACAGAAAAAAGAACAGACCAAGAGCGAGATTGCTACTCAAACAAAATCCGAGTAGAAAAGGGGACTGACTGCACGAGGTTGAAAAATGGTCAGAACACGATCCTCAACAACATCTGCTATTTTTAGATCTTGGACTTCTGTAGAGAAAGTCATAATGAATATCAGTCGCGTTCAGCTAATAAATCTGCATCAATATTGCATACAGCATCTGAAATATCAATGTTCTTTTTCAGATTGAGTCATGTATGACCATATAAAAAACTCTGAGCTGTTAATTATCGTTTTCCACATTTTTATTTCCCTCGAACAGAACGAGTTTTTAAAAAAAAATCGATTTCAGATGTGCACTCATCATATTCTCGGCAAACTTCTTCTTATATCGAAGTGATGGTCAGGTGTGAAAAATGAGCGACTAACTTGAGTCGTAATTAACGCGTCAAGAAGAGGAAGAAGAAGAATTTCTTATGGCAATTAAGCGAGTAAACAGCAATATGTTGGCTACTGCACTTTATGTAATCAGCCACATGTCGTTCAAGAAGACAAACGAGATTCAGGATGCGAAAAAGTTTCTGCCGTAGGATCCTACTATCCCTATGTAAGATTTCAAGTCGGGTGTGGGTGTGGGTGCCGGTAGGTTTGAAGGGTAAATGACATCTAGAAGCAGGGAAGCACTCACACTCACACCCTTAATGGCACAGAAACTTGGTTAAACGTAACGGAAATGTTGCAGTGATTCGATGTCGACGACATGTGTGTGTAACGACGGATCGGCACATTCAAATGCGAAAGTTATATATGCCTTGCTCCCTACACCAATGAGCAAAAAAGACGTGCATTGTTATCTTTTATTATCATATGATCTCTTATCAATGTTTAGCTTATATAATGGAGTGCAGAAAATGTCGAGGCGCATAATAACAATAGAAGAAAAACTTTTGAAGGTAAGATTTTTCAGGTCTTATAATAGCTACGTAATGTGTAAGTGTTACTTACTGTCAGTTAGCTGATCACAAAATCTATCAACACTCAAGACTTTCACAGGCTTGTGCGTTTTTCAGATCGATTGAAAAACGAAGTAAAGCAGCGCGTTGCGTGAGATATAGTGGCGCAAATTTAGGAGAAAGTATAGGGGTATCCATCTAAAAGCTACCCTGATTTACTTAGATTCTAAGTTGCTTGACAGACACTCAGTGCAAAGGTAAAATTCAAAAGTTTTATTTAATGCAAATCTGATCTCATACAAAGAAGGATTTCATGCAAGGCAAATTGAGTTTTCTAGACTGAGTAGTGAAATTGCCATAGTGTTTCTCAATTGATCCGACTTCACTGAAAAGAGGCCTGTATACAAAAGGTGCGCACGAAACGAGAAATTATGGTTTCGGAAACAAAATGGTGTGACGATTTTAGATAGAAGAGTCACTTGCGCGGATAGAGCTACACTTTATTTAGCTTCTTCGTGCCAGTAATCGTATTGTTTACATCAAAAGCACACCTTTACATAGGCAACTAGAAGAAAGACAAAAAGGAGAGAAGATGAAAGGAGGAGATAAAGAATTAAGGAGAATGAGATGATTCACGATACATAGTAACAACAGAAAGAATAATAAAATATGTGATAAGAAGAAATGATAAGAGAAGGTTGAAGATCATTTATGAACAGTCAATTCTACCAAGCAATGAGAGTAGATAATGACATACAATAGATTCAACCAGAAACGATACAGACGGGTCTCCTCACCTCCGTCAGATTGAAATCCCTTCACGAAAATCATATTTTCTTCTCTTTTAAAGCCTCTAATGTCTTCCAGTTTTAACATTTTATTGCAGTAGTAACTGTTTCCTATCTTTTTTGTTCCATATGAGGTTTCATTCGGAGTATTATACTTCCAAATCTCATGATTTGCGACATTGTCAGGACTTTTATCGATTTAAAACAGAGGAGGTGGATGCGGTTTCTCAGAATAATATGGTTGGAATTAAAATCGTGCTATTAGGGACGAAATTCGAAGAGATTTGATTAGATTATTCGAGTAAAATATTCTCTTGTGAAGGATTTTGGAGAAAATTTTGGATAACAAATGTAGTTTTAGCTTATGTACAGAACCCGATAGGATGATTAGAAAGAGAAAATCAAGTTATACTTGAGACATACAAAAATCAATGCGAAATACGACTTTTAGGAAGACTAATCAAATGCACACAACATTCCGTAAATGCATTACCAAGGGAAAACGAACAATAAGAAAATACTTAATCAATTGTTCAGAAAAAGCTCTGCACGAACTTTGCTCAGCTATTCAGAAGAATACACATGTACTTGTAATAAGAAAGTACAAACTCCTATTTTATTTCACTCCATGTTGTTTTGGCGACGTAAAGTTGATAACAGACATTTTTCCTTGCTGTTGCATTTACGGAATGTTGTGTGCATTTGATTAGTCTTCCTAAAAGTCGTATTTCGCATTGATTTTTATACGTCTCAAGTATAACTTGATTTTCTCTTTCTAATCATCCTATTGGATTCTGTGCATAAGCTAAAACTGTACCTGTTATCCAAAATTTTCTCCAAAATCCTTCACAAGAGAAAATAATTTTGCTAGAATTATCTAATCAAATTCCTTTGAATTTCATTCCTAATAGTATGATTTGAGCGTGAGGATTGCTCTGGGTAGAGAGAAGAATCACACCCACACCTACACCTACATATATAAATATCAATAGTCGATCAATATCTTTCGTTGCTACAACAAAGTAAACGCTTTTACATGCATAAGCGGGGAAGAAGCGGTATGATTCTGCTGTGCTCTGTATAATATTAATGTTATCAGAGAACCCATCTTACACTATACTCTAAATCATAACTGGCTTTGAGAGTTTTACATTTAATTAAAGCGTATAAAATATTGTGCCCTCTTTCAATGTAGTTTGAATTGCTGTAAC
>CAJNOL010002833.1:7888-28910 GCA_905250125.1 Rotaria sordida | reverse complement strand
TTTTTTAATTTCTTGTTATCTTTTGTCCTTCGAATAAAAAAGTCAAAATATCGAAGGTACACTAAAAAAACGTATGTTTTTTTGAATAGAGCTCTTTTTGTAAGAGCTACCAAAAATCAGCAGAACAATCGTTTTTGAAACAAAAAAAATACCTATCCAAAACAGTGTCTACTATATGTGAAAAAAGTTTCAGTTCGATCGGACATACCATGCCGAAGAAACGGAAGCATTTTTGCACTTTTTTCATGAAAAAATTGTTTTGAGAAAAACACGAAACAATGTACAGTTTTTGCTATTTTCATTATGTAAATTTTATTTGTTCTCGATTTTTTTAACGTTTAAAGACAATGTTTGAGTCCCAAAACGAACTCGGTAGATAGATGCTATATGAAACTATACAATGACCACAAAAAACCAAAATTGAAAAAAGAACAAAAGTTTTGAGCGAGAAAAAGGACGTACCCTTAAGATACGGCTGTTAGGTATTGTATACATTTAGTTTACGAGAAGATTTCATGTCGCTGAAACTAAAATGTGATGTTGAGTGGAAAATAAGTCCTTCATAATTTCCGTTCAATCTTTAGAGACGTATTTTCCAAGTTACTGTTATTTAGGATTATGGAATCAGAGTGAATAATTGTAACATCCAATGTTTAGTTTTCGCATGTTTGTTGACGCTGCGACTGCTGTTGGATATTTTTTAGAAATACGAGCTGGAAAAGTTGAGATGGTAGATACTCAGGAGTGCAAATATCAGTCAATTAACTATTCTCTAACGGCCTAATACCCAATTTTCGTCGGCGCGCACAAATTGAGTGAAGTTCGGACTCGCAGTAATAGCAAGATCGGAATTTCCACTGAGAGAGATGTCGACAGTTACATTGATGTCAGAACGAAAAGTGATAACGGAATCGAGCCAGGCCCGGACAGTACGCAGACCGAGACCGTCAATGAAGCCGGAACCCGCACTGATATCGGGATCAGGACGGCAAACAAAACGAGACAACGAACTGATAGCAGCATGGAAAACGACACTGAAATATGGATCCCAACTGGTCCCAGCGTTGGGGCCGCGAATGAACCCATGTCCAGACATGAGAGCAGGTTTCGAGTCGCGATTGAAACCGTGGTTGCAACTAATACTACCATGTGAACAGACTGAAATCCTCAGTCTAACTGATACTAGGATCAGAATGACAACTGAATCGGGATTCCGACCTGAGGGTGACATTGAAGCTGAGCCTGAAACCTAGATTCCAACCGTTAACAACCTGAGAGCTTTTACTGAAACAGTGGACCAAAATGATACCGAGATCGGGACAGCCAATGAAATCCTCCAGGGGAGAAAAGCTGATTGCGTGATTTCATTGATTCTATTGATTCTGTATGATTCTATTGATTTCAGAATCTGTATGAATATCATGATTTCTGTTCACTTTCATGTTGTCTCATTGGATTTTTCTCATCGCGGTTTTGGCCAATCAGATTTTTTCATGCCGAGGCTTTGGCCAATCTGGTTTTTACTTGCGGCGACTTTGACCAATCAGGTTTTTCCACACAGCGCTTTCGGCCAATGAGGTGTGTCCACAGCACGATTTCGGGCAATCAGATTTTTTCACACCGCGGCTTCGGCCAATCAGATTTCTTCTCACAACAGCTTTGACCAATCATATTTTTTTATGCCGCGATTTCTGCCAATCAGGTTTTTTCATGCAGCGGTTTCGGCCAATCAGATGTTTTCACAGCGCGATTTCGGTCAATCAGGCTGATTCATACCGCGGTTTCGGTCAATCAGGTTTTTTCATGCCGCAGTTTCGACCAATCAGATTTTTTTACACGATGGTTTCAGTCAATCGGGTGTTTGCACAGGAAACACCTGGTTGGTCGAAATTGCAGCATGTAAAAACTTGATTGGCCAAATCTCCAGCATGAAAGAAATCTGAGTAACCGAAGCCACGATATGAAAAAATCTGATTGGCCAAAACTACCCTGAGATAAAACCTAATTAACCGAAACCGCGGCGTGAAAGTATCCCATTGGCCGAAACCACGGTGTGTAAAAACTTGATTGACTGGAATCGCGCTGTGAAAACTTCGGATTGGCCGAGAGCCCGGCATGAAAAAACCTGATTCGCGAGTATAAGCAGGCATTTTTTCACGTTTGATTTCATAACATTCTATGTGATTCCGTAAGATTCTATGTGATTCCAAGTGATTCTGATGGATTCTGATTGATTCCATTGATTCCGACGGAATCTATTGATTCTGTCTGATTCCGACCTCCAGAATCAGCTTCTTCCCCCTTGGGAATCCTGAAACGAACTAACAGCAGCGTCAGGAATCAGACTAGAACCTAGATCCCAACTGATGTCAGTGTGCGAACTGTGACTGAAAACATGAGTCGAACTGATAGTGGGTCGGGACAATGACTGAATTCGTGTTTCGAACTGAGAGTGGTATAGGAACCAAGCTTGAAACATACATCCCAAATGCTACTAGTAGAGAAGGCTTTTACTTTAATGATCGCCCCGACTGATACCGACCGAGATCGGGCTGGTCGATGAAACTCTCACAAGGACTGGCAGCGGCATAGGAAACGGGAGTGAGATCTGGAACCCAACTGATACCAGTGTGGATTGTGACTGAAACCATTTCCCCAACCGAGAGTAGTTTGGAGGTCACGGCTGAAACCTTGATCCCGAATAATATCATGGTGGAGACTGTCATCGGCAGCATGACCTGAACTGAGAGTAACATAAAAACAGCGACTGAAATCTAGATCCCAAGTAATATCACGGTGGAGACCGTGACAGGAACTTATACCCAAATTGGGACAATGATTGAAACCATGAGCTAAATGGACGAATAGAGCAACGGACTATGCAGTTTGATTCGTACAGCTTATTCACGAAGCCTCACCACTGTCGAGTGATCCATACAGAATTATTATGCTAACATCTTATCAGTATCTCTTTTGGGTTTTCATCGTTTAAAATGCGCACTTCTTTGAAGGGCTGTTAATATAATTGTCTTCAAGGAAGTATAAAAATAGTTTATGTCGAATTAGGATTCATATACATAGCCAATTTTCTTGCGGAAGAACATATTTCTTTGTTTTGTTTGTTACCGAGTATTACGAGACACTAGAAGAACATAGAAGTTATTTTGTAGAGTTGGAAGCTTCTGTCATCCAGCCTCAGTCCAATTCGTTTCATGTCACAAAATTTATTACAGGATAAACATCGCAGTTTTTTCAAATTTTGTAAAAATCGCGTTTTAGAAAGGACAGTTTGAATACAATCAAAAAAAATTTCCATGCATCAGTCAACAATAAATCGTTTACACTAATTTTCGCTTTTAATTTAACGAGACATGAATGACATATTGCATGAAAATTTGAGTTTGAGTAAGCTATTTCTACCATAATGAATGAAATGTAAAAATAAACAAATTGTGTTTAATTTCCTATATACATAAGGAAATTCCTTCTGGAGTCAAAACGAAACTTCACTGAAACTAACTTAACGGTTCGCCACAAAAACAGCAGTCTTTGGTTTATGCAAATATCTTGTGTCAGGATTTCTTCAATTTTTAAAACGCAGATTACAGTCGGAATCTTTTGAGAAAACCGTTTAAAAATGTCAATATGTTGTAGTTTTAAAACAATTTTATGTCAATTTTTGCACTTGCTATCTAAAGTTAACGGTTTTAATGTATTCTCGGACCTAAATAAAGAAGAAATCTGTAAAAAATTGTTCTGACCTTAGCATATAAAAGGTGGAAAACGTATTGACAAAGTAATGGTGCTGTCTCTTACCTTGGACTCTCTGGTACGTATATATATATAGCCTAACGAAATTGTAAGGGAGCAGTAGAGAAAATATAGTTCAGCAAATCATTCTATCGTTCATGATAGTTCAATCCTCAAAAGAGCTCCACTGTGAAATGACCTAGTGCTTAGAAAAGTCATAACTTCGACAACGTGTACATCGACATTTTCAATATTCAAATTTTTTTTTCTCCAGTCTATTCAATATGTAGTCCATGATTTGAATCATACATTTTAGAAATCAAGCTTACAACTTTGATTCCAAAGTTTCTGACAACAGTGTATCGTGCATATCACAATAATCGTCAATGCTAGCATCAAAGAACAATTATACTCGTTATAGTCGTTTAGATAGGCGGCAGTAAGTTTGTCGACGTTTTGTTCACTAACATCATGATTAACATGCTAATTAGCTACTGATCACAAGGAAAGATTTCCAAGTATGAATACACTTCTCAACTAAGGCAGTGATAACTAAATCTGTCATAGCCAACTTCATAATTCTCTAAGTTTGACTGACTTCTCTGAGTCTTTAAAGCTGTGTAATGAACACTATTTGAATCACCTCTCGATCTATTCTAAAGCTTTTCCGGCAAGATCGGATGTCATGTTTTCGATTTGAAATTCTCAACATGAACAGATCTCATCGTTACCATAATTTCCCACAAGTTTTAGTTGGAACGAATGCTTCTTCGAAATATGTGTTTTCCGAGCAGGGCAAGTGCTTCTAATTTTCAATAAAACATGAGTTTTTGAAGAACTTAATCTCTCGATATGGAAACATACGTTTCAACTGTATCTTTTACGACATTCTGCTAAGCACGAAGTCTATCTATTTGCAAGTTTTCAGATTGAAAACTCGACTCTCTTTTTTCAAAATGCCTTAGAACAACTCGAGAAGCCAGTAAACTAGAGTTCATAGTTCAGCCTCAAAGGTCCATACATTGAATTCAAGTTAAGGATTTACATTACTCGTTACGAACGATAAAATGGTCACAGTCGCAATCGAAAAACTATTTTCCATTTGAAAACCGTACCTCATCAGATCAACTTTAATACTGCTTTCGCTTTCTATTACCAAGAAATGAATGATACACCTTTTCTGCATTTTTATTTCAGAAGCCGGATTACTGAATACATTCCATGGACGATCGGCGTATTCATGTGCCTATTTATGTTTGGGCTTACGATCGCGATCATACTTTCATTGATACCTGTATATGTCAGAAATCCTAGTGAAAACATGATGTATAACAACAGCACAGGTTTGTCAATTCTCTTCTTCAGCTAAATAGTAGATGATGCTCTTTACCAAGTCATTATTGTGAAAAATTTAGAAATAGTATGAGAGGATGAATATAATGCGAAATTCAGTTTTCTACTAACACATATTGTAGCATATTCCTAATCAGAAAAGTGCACCATGAATGTTTCACGAAAAAGATTATATTCGAGACAGTCAAAAGTATTGAGTTTGTTTAAAGAAAATTTTGATGACCTGAAAACCATTTTCTGATTTTGTCGTTCAGCAATAGTTAATAATAAAAAAAGAAGTTATCATTTGTCCTAGTTACAATAATCATTGTCTTTTAATGGTGCTTCGCACAGAGAAAGTTTTTTTATTTAAGAAATTGAATATTATTCATTATTTGAATGTTCCAGTTTTCTATCAAGTTTTTATGCCAACCAAGCCGAATTTACTCGATATGATCACTCTATGTCTTCGGCTCCTATATCACAAGGAGTGATACTCGCCATCCACAATCTCTTGTATCTGCCGACGATTATCTAGACAGTTTTTAAGAAGCAAAAGATCATGTTCTATAAGGTTTCGCAGTCAAAAGTTTCTTCTTTATTCTACACGTCCTTTTCCTTTAGGGTTTGATGAATAGAATCCTGGTTGATTACCATATTGATTTTTTCGGCAATCTTAATAACGATTCACCCAGTTTAGAGCAGTTGTTATTCATGAGTGAATACTTCTTTCCAATATATTCAATATCATTTCGTATAGATCATTTTAGTGAGAAACAGATCATAATAGACATGACTGAATCCAAACTAGAGATGTCCATCGCGGTAGCGGCAGCATTTTTTTGGAGAACATTGGAAAACTGCATGAATTTAATAGAATTTTAGGATTCACAAATGAAACATTCCGAGATTGAACGAATCTGATGGACTAGTACCAATAGCTCTGGTCAGATATAGTCGCAGCAGCGAAATTAGAAACACTTTTTTGAAAACGGCCGCGGCGACAGCACGTTTATTTTATAATTCATCATGGCAAGGTTTTTTATAAGGTATCGCGTTGCAGCAACATTTTTTTATACACCATCGCGGCGTGGCAGCGGTGCGGCAGCTTTTTTTTCTAAGGACACAGCGCGGTAGCGGCAGATCTTCAGCCGCGATAGACATCTCTGATCCAAACTGTTTGAAACCTTCAAAGTATACAGAAATTGAAGCTGTCATTATTTTCAGACGAAAATCTCACCGATTTGAAAATAAATTGAAAAAGATTAAGATATTTTTGTAATTTTTCCATGAAAATACAAAGAAGATTAGCTTATGTTTAGTATGTGTGCTATTCATCAACTTTCTTGGGTCCCTATAAAAAGTCTACTTATTATATTTTCCTAGAGTACATATGAGACGATAATAACTCATTATACATGCACAGTTCGCGGATATACAAGGTACAAAGCCAAGTCCAATCTTCATTCTAGACTTCTACGTCGTCGAGTCGAATTTCAATTGATTATGGCAACTGTTGCAAAAATTCTTTGAAAAATGTAAGATTCTGTTGCATTCGAATAGACAGTCATCGAAAGATTGTGTATTTTTGATAGATAGAGCATGATTCACAGGTAGCAAGGATATGTTTAGTAGACTTGTTTTATAATCTAGTAGCAGCAGCCATCAAGTTTTTTGTAAACTGTTAAAGACTAGTCTGTAAGAAGTTTTTTTTACAGTAAAACATCGGGTGTGGATACAGAGTTTCTCCTCACTTTTCTTTTTTTCACATTCACATCCTAAACAGTGTAATTTTCGTTCATTTCACCAAGAATTCTAAATATGGCTTAGATGAATTCCTGATTAAAACCTTTGTGTGTGATTTAGAAGGTCTATTATATCGATTTTTTGAAATATCATCATAGGCTATACATTATCCTATAGAGTGCATTTGATGTTTGATTCATCATCCAGTCCAATATTCATAGAGCAAATTAGTTTTATTACGTATCTTTCGATAAAATAGAATTAGGTTAAAAACTGACATTAGTTGGATGTCTTTCAGAAAGACAGCCGAATACACTCCTGAAAGTTGTGCTAGAGAGTGAGTAATGATCATGATCTTCTGATGCACGAAGTACCTTTTGATGAACTTTTTATTGATCGAGAGACATGAAACTTAGAAATTCGTTTAAAAGAGCTCATTTGAAGTTCTTACAAGATATTTATCACATCGCTGTGATAAAGCTTTTCAAAGTTATTTTCTGTCATTAATGAAGTATATATTTTGAATAAAGTCAAAATGAAAAATGAAAAGGATCTACAGTCACCGAATATATACTTTTCTGAGAATGTGTCTAGAACTAGCTGATTTTTACTTGAGGTTCTTGTAATAATTGAATATCTCAACAGCACAGCTATGTTTCTTTCCAAACAGTTTACGTAGATATGCGTCAAACGCTTGTCTCGACAATATTTGAGAGAATCTGCCAAATCTGACACTATCGGTTAAACAACTTCGGCTGTGAATTACATGGTAGGGCTCATACATATACGAGCATTGATCATGTTTGCTATATTATTTACTTTAACATTTTTTGTCGTCTATTTTCATATTTTGTGTCTTACACAAAAAGTTAAAGAGTATAGGAAACTAACTAATATATGAAATTAATATTAGAAACTTCCACAAATCTCAGTTTCTAGATCAACGATGGGTGAAAGTTCCCGTGGCGATGGCTGTTTAACTACCGAGTAGGCACTTAGTAATGTCCGAGAATCAAAAGGACAATGTGCTGATCTTCAACAAAAAATTTAGAGAAATGTCGCTCCCGTATGTCGAAGAGCTCGTTCTACTGTGTCAAAATGAAATCTTTTTTTTTTAATAATAGAATGCAAAAAAACTATCCTTATTATAGTCAAAATTAAGTAATGAATAATATAGACCAGTGATGAATCTAATTTTTCTTGACTTTTTCCATTTTACGGTGAATATTGTAGATCACTAGTACCACACGAAAGTAAAGAAAACAACATCAGAATTGACGTCGGCTGCGAATGTAGTTAATGTTTCCAAATGCATAGAATGAAAACTTTAAAGTTTGTTAAACTCTGGTACGAAAGCATCGTCTTGTAAAAATGACCTTTACTGCATGTTATCTAGGATGAAAATGATAAAGAGATGGTAGCGTAAGTATTTTCCTTGTATTCAATGTTATTTGACATTCACAAATTAGTTTCTTTTGTATGTCAATTATCTTCAAGGAACTTTTTCATACAATAACTTCTTTTTTTTTTTTGCAAAAATGCTATAAGAAATGATTGCCTATTTTGATCATGCATGTCACATTGTAGAAACTGGTGACATAACACAAACGTTTGTCTCAAGCTCGATACTAATCAATAATCAGAGTACGACAGTCACCAACGCTAATCAGATAGCTCGACAAGTAATCGTATTTCTATTAGTTATTACATGTCTTAATTAATTGAATTGAGCGAAATTCTAGATAGAATCTGCCTATGGTTTCCCAGCAGGCTCGGTAAGAATCACTAATATTGTGATCAATGGTATTAGAACAAATGCTGGTAGTGGCCGTCGTCGCCGTCGTGAACGTTACAGAAAAAAACGGCAACTGTGCGTCTACATTTTGCGTGTTTTTTTTTCTAATACATTCTTTCTCTGCATTTGTATAACTCTATTTCAGGTCTAGTTGTGATCAGTTCATATCTACTCGATCATTTGTACAAATCACAATGCGTATAACCTACCCAAGAAGGTGTGGATCATCACCGTCCTGCAAACAAAGATTTGTCAATGATACTCAAACTCTTTTTAATACATATGCTCCAAGTTTTCCAGCGACATTCGTATTTGCTGACGGACGCTCTGTTGAACTTGTGTTATTCGCATGCAGAAAAACCAGCGATATTCCAATGTTCGTTATTTGAAGTAGAGATCGGTAAAGGACGTGCATATTAATTTTAAAATTTTAAAAGGTATTCTTTTTCTAAATGTAGTTTATTTGATAAAAATTTTTTGTTAATTAAATACAAATAAAAATAATTTAACTAATATAATAGAAAAATAATTTATGATAAAAATTAAATTAATATAAAAAGTAATACAATAAATAAACATAATTAATAAAATAAAAATAAAAATTACATGAAATTAAAAATTATTGTTGACATTTCGATACAGAATTGACCTTCTTCAGAACTTGTCGTTACATATACTATTGATGTTCGTTTTTTGTATGTGCATGTTTTCTTTTATTTTGTTTTGTTCTTCTTTTTGACAGTGGTACGATTGAGGAAAACTAAGTGTTGTTTACTTCGAGTATCGTCGTCTTGTCCTATCCGTATCATCATCAAAAAGAAGAACAAAATGAAATAAAATAAAAGAATGCACGTACATGCAAAATACGAACATTAATAGTATATGTAACAACAAGTTCTAAAGAAGATCAATTCTGTACCGAAACGCCAACAATAGCTTTTACATAGGACGTTCAAAAAGCTCTGAGAACTAGGTAACATGGTTTCAATAAGCAGTACATTATATTTATTTGTTTATAGCAAAGGCTAGAAGATATCATAATAATGTTCGATAGCAAGCTCGATTTACTTTTAAATAATCTTTTTGTATTCATCGACATGTGTCAAACTGATTCCTCAGTTAAATTTATTGCATCTAGGTGGATATTTAATCTTTATTTTAAAACAGTTGAATAATAGAAACTCAGACGAAGCAAGGCCAGTTGAATATGTCTGATAGATCATATCTTTAAATTCTCTCTTCGTTGAGAAATTTAAATAACAACACTTTTTATATGCGGTTTGCAGTACGACGATGGATTTGATATCACCAATGCCTCGTGATAGTCTTTGTTGAAAAGTTTCTTAACCAATGCTTTTTGAACATTATTGTGATTGTTAGATCGCATTAACAGACGGTATAGAATGCACCTGACAAATACTTAATGACAAGCATTGCTACTTTACATGTTGTTATCTGCTTACGGCAAGTAAAATGTTTTTTCTCCTTTTACAGACTAGGATTTCTCTCTTGCCTCTACCTAACACTGCGAGCGGTATTTTTTGCTTAGACGATCGTCCATTCAAATTTCTAATTAAATTAATTGAATATTCTGACAATCAATCATATGTTTTCTTATTTTTAAAATGTAAGATTTTTTGAATATATTACTGCATTATAATGAGAAGTTTTTTTTCCGTGATTTGTCATAGAAACAATTTTCAAGTAGTTTTATTACCAGGCACCGTCAACATGAAAGCTGTTTTATGAATGATATGATGAATCAAGTAAAAGTATACTACCTACCACTTTCATCGATGAGACATTTTTTTCTCGTTTTTTTGAATGCATATGTTATCGAGTACATGTTTTCAATAGTAGTCAGGGTGTTTTTTTGTTGTTTTTCATTTTTGAATCATCACTCCCACAGAACGAATAGTTTTTTTTCTGATTTGCTATAGACTTCGTGTACGTATGAAAAAAACACGACAGTTTTGATCTATTTTGATTGTGCAGCCACTAGTTACTACTAAACAATGAATTTATTCACGATAAATGAAAATTTATACAAAAATGGATACGAATTGGAATGGGATTTTTTCATTAATAATTTGTTTATCATTTTTACAATATATTTAATCGATATATTAATTATCTTATATATTTTCAAACAGCATACAACAAGAATTATTTCCAAAGAAAAACACATATGTTTATCTCAATTGAAATCGTGTAATCTTTATAATGAATATCAAGTTGAAGTTCCAAATCTTATTCAATCCACAGTTCTAATTAGTTCACATAATGAAATATTTAATGAGTTATTTCTATTTTCTACGATGGAGTCCAATACCGTATCAATCCAAAACATTGATCATTATGTCATATCAACAAATGAAATAGCTAAAATAAATGATCAAATTCTTCCATCAATAGAACAACAAGAATTGATATGTTATGTTGATGGTAGTTATTCTCATCGTATGCAAATCGGTCATTCAGGTTTTCGAGCTTCAGATGGTTCAAGTACAGTTCATTCTTATTTTCCTCAACGTCCAAGAAGAGGTAGTACTGAAAGTGAAGTATTTGCTGCTGGTCTTGCTATTCAACATGCTTTTGAAAATTGTTATAATACATTGATCATTTATACGGATAATTCTAAAGTCGAACAACTTCTTTGTCGTCCTAAAGATAAAGATAGTTGTGATTATCCTGTTTTTTATCAGACTTTATGTCAATATCAACAACAAAAGAAGAATAATAATATTCGAGTAGAACGAATTCGTGGACATCCAACATGTTATGAACAAAATCAATCTGACATAAAACGTGAATTTGCTAAAATCGATCGACTTGTTCGTAAAAAAAATCAACGATATATTCGACGACAACGAGTTAAACATTCAAGATATTATCCATCTTACTATTCATACAATACTTTTACCTATTATAGATGGGAAGTATATCAATGCTTAGTTTATTTTTAATCGATTACTTAGAATTCGATGAAGCAAAAATAAACTTAGATCGAAGGAAATATTTCAACATATATCTGTGTTATATTTTATAAAAATAAAATTATCTCATGGCTCTTTCTTTAGTTAGCAATGAAAATCTAACAAATTTTATATGATGTTTATTTTTTTTATTAGAATGTATGATTTTCAACATTTTAACTTTTAATAAAAAATAGTTCAAAAAAAATTCAACATTCAGTAATTCTGTTTACGTTCGAAAACCACCAGCAATTGAAATGAATTTTTTATGTCAGGTAATATTTTCAAATATCTCGTTTGAGATTATCGAATAATGATAAATCGAATGTTAAATATGATTGCATATATATTTTATTTTTTTCATTTAAATTTAAATAAAAATTTAGATGAGAATCTTTTTTTTTTAATTTTTAATTGTAGATTACAATAATAGATCTCGATTAGCCGTTCTCTTTTCCCTACTTTTTACTTTTTGTCTACGAAACTTTCGAATTATTGTCGAAAAACTATCTGCCAAGTTTGAAAAAGCAGTTTTTTCTGAGTCACTTTCTGTCAGACAGGTTGCTTCCGATTATCTGTCAAATTTTTAGCTTCTTCTACTTCTAAAAATCTATCGAGAGTCCTAATTACAATGAATATTTGAACTTTGTCTATTACCTATTTGATATCAGTAAAATGTAATAATGCAAGAATATGTTCTTCTCAGATAGAATAAAAATTCTATCAAATATATTCAAAATAGCTATTGAACAAATATATTATCTTGACTAACTTGAAATAAATGTTTATGAGTCATCTAATCTTCGTTGAAGCGACATCTATATTGTCAGAATAATTTAATATTATTATATTTATTTGATTTCTAAGAGAATTTTTAATTTAATTTTTTTATTTCAATATAAAATTTTTTATTCAAACCAATGAGAAAAAAGAAGAGAGGCTTCTTTAGAGGTCTATAATTGGTTGTATAAGGACAAAATCCAAGATGAATATTTATTTCTAGTGCTTGCTCTTTCTTTATTTGTTGATTAATCTCTCCATTCATTCTTTCTTCTTACTGCGTGTGACCAGTGGTTGACTTCTCCCTCGAATCGTTCTTCGTCAAAGATTAAAAATGGATTCAGACAATGATTCTGGAAATTCTAATGATGGTCCAATACATCGTCGTCGTACACAAGGTACACGTCCACCACCACCATCATCACATCAAAATAATTCCTTGCATCGAATGTCAACTAGTACTACAAATGTTGATCGTACATATCATCCAACAAAAGAAGATGCACCTTATTCGGATGATGATGAACTTGATGAAGAAGAGGATGATGAAGATGATCATCGTCATCATCATCAACAATCAACTTATCGTGGACGTGGACGACCATCACAACAACAACATTTAATGGATACTTCATATGATGATGGTAATGAACATCATGATTTACCAAGATATACAGGTCCATTACGTGAACAAGATCGATTTTTACCAATTGCTAATGTTGCAAAAATTATGAAAAAAGGTGTACCAGAAAAAGGAAAAATTGCTAAAGATGCTAAAGAAACTATTCAGGAGTAAGATTTGTTTTTGTTTGTTTTTTTCTTCTAAAGATTGATTATTTTTAAATAAATAGATGTGTTTCGGAATTTATTTCATTTATTACAAGTGAAGCATCTGATCGATGTCTTCAGGAAAAACGAAAAACAATTAATGGTGAAGATATTATTTTAGCAATGTTAACACTTGGTTTTGATTCATATGTTGAACCATTACGAACATTTTTAACTAAAGTACGTGATGCATCGAAATATGATCGTACAATGACAATGGGTGGTGAATTAAGTGATGATTTACGTATACAAGTTGCACAAGCACAAGTTAGTCAAACATCTGCACCGATGGCTCAAGTACAAGTTGCTACAACTGTTCAAGTACAACCACAAACAACAGCAGCTGCAGCTTCATTATCTGGTCAAACAATAGCAGCTAAACCAGCTGTTGCAGCAGCTAATCCAAATGGACTCGAACCTTATGGACATTCAGTAAGATTTTATACTTAGAAATTAATCATTGAATTGAATGCAAGCAACTTATAAGGAAACCCATTTAACTAATGATCTACGTTTGAGCTCATAGTATAGAAATAAATCCTAAAAGGATTTGTTCTATTAGGCTTTTTTCTTCTCGAGTTATGGTATGTCTAAAAACGAACCTATTTTTGAAAGCTCTTGTGTGAAAGTAACGGTTTTTGCAAACGTGTTATCTTAGAAGAAAAACATCTGTTTGAACTGAAACTCCTTGTTGTAATGTTTCTTGTGATATCCTGCAATAGACTGAAAGTTGAGAGAAAATGACCATAACTTGAGAGAAGAAAGACTTAATGATGTGAGCTCTTTCAGGATTTTTTAAATCTGTACTCTGAGCTCAAATTGAAATTATCAGTCAGATGAGTTTCTTCGCTAGTCAATGCTATTTTACTGTGCTGAATTATTTAATTTTTCATGAATTATCTTATTTTCTACATTCGAATAAAATATTGTAATTATGATTAGATGACACGTAATGAGAGATTTTATTTTAACTTTTCTATTGTTTTCATAGAGATGACTGATTAATTGTCGAATTGATCTATCTTGATTATAGGATGTATCAAAATACGTAGAAAACAGTAAATTTTTCTATTTCAAATTGTTTTCTTGCAGAAAATCTTCAAGATGATATCATTTTTTGGGACAACATAAAAGATTATTCTCTCATAGATACTTACATATGCTCTATAATCTGAGTAGATCGAAAATAATTTTAACAAAATGTTTTTTTAGTTTAGCAAATCAGCATATAAAGATCTAAGAAAGTTTACTGTGGTCATATATATAGAATCAGCACGTGTGATAACCCATAGTTTCTGGTGAGAATCGACGGTAAGCCTTTGTACCATCACTCAAGAAGTTATTTCTCATCATTTTGTCTAAGTTAATGACAGCTGTGCAAACTTGAAAATAGTTTTGCTATAAAATTGTACATGACTCAAAAATTCGTGATTACGCCATTGATAGCCGCAATGATTCTGTCAATGTCTTCATTATAATTTTTCTTTTTAGGTTCGTGTTGTAACTTGTATTCGAAATGATCAACCAGGTGAAAATCCTAATTATGTGTATACAATTCAACCGTATCAATAAATATCTAAAATTACACGTAACATTAATAAAGGACAGAAACAATTTGTACATTGTTTTTCTTTTTTTTTTGTCTCTTTGTTTGTACATTGTTTGTCTAACATATATCATCAGTGTATTTGTGTATGTGTCTTTTTCTTTCGTTCTTTCTTTCTATTTTTCAACAAACAACAAAAAACAAACAAAAAAAACAAACAAATCTTTAGTAATGGGCAGTTATTTCTTCTTACAGATAAAATTTATATTCTATGGACGAGTTATCTTTAATTATTCAATCAATAATTGATACTGAATTGGATGATCTTATACTTGATTTAGTTTATGAAATTCATTCATCACTTAAAGGAATACCTGAAGATCAACTTGAAATAAATAATAATGGTACTAAAACAAAAAATTTTTCAATACCATTTTCACCATCACAAACAACAGCTATTGAAAAACAAACATGTATTTGTCCTCAATGTGGTCAATCAAATATCATAGCTATACGATTTGCGTATCATCTAGCGAAATGTCTCGGTGAGAGAAAGAACAAAAAAGAATATTTTCATCAGGTTTTCTTTTTATTAATTGAAATCAAAAACTTTTATGGATTTTTTTTCTATTTTTCAAGGTGTTGGTCGACGTTCATCTCGTCAAGCAAAAAATCGAATTGTTGATCAAGTTATGACTATAACAGCTTTATCAGATGATAGTCGATCAAATGGAGATGAATTTCAAAATATTTATTCACATAATATTATACCAGAAGATGCTGGATCTTGTACAGGTAAAATTCTTTAGTTTATTTTTAGTATAAATATACAATTCTAGATTGAATTTTCTACATTGATTACAGATATGTCCATAGTTTTCGATTCGACAAAGTTTTTATAGAGAAAGATGAAAAATACTGAGAAGTTGTTAGAAAAACAACTCTGCAAATTTTTCATCATTCCAGTTTCCGATTTCACCAATATGACTTTCAGATTTCTGATATAATAAGACAGAGTCTAGATTCAATTTTATATGAAGAATCCGAAAGTCGTATTGGTGAGATCGACAACAGGAATGGTGAAGAATTGTAAATTACTTTTCTATAAGCGGGATTTTTTAACAACTTCTCAGTTTTTTTGCCTTTCTTCTCCATAAGGACTTTGTCAAATCGCAGAATAAAACCATTACGAATACCTTAAATAAAAGAAAAAAAATGTGATTGTTTTGTTTTTTTGTTTAGATTCGACATCAAGTTCAAGTAATAATCATCGTCGAATGATAAATGAAGATCAAGAATATACAGGTGATTTTGATAATGATGATGAAGATGAAGATGATTGGAAACCAAAAAAGAAAAAACGACGAAATGCAACAGTCAATACAAATAATGGAAATAAAAATAAAAGAAGAAAAAAGAAAGATGATATTATTGCTATATCACAACCTATTGCTGAACTTGATTTTCATAATTGTATCATTCCACTTGATAAACTTAGGTAGGAAATTTTAATTCCGTTTGTTTTTTTTTTAAACTTTATGTTGTTTTAGTCCACGAACACAACATACTGCAGTTCCGTTAGTATCTTCAACTACATCATTAAATAGTGAAAATATTTTTTTAAAAAATCGACAAATATTACCATCTTCTCCATCATCTCATTTTTCTGCTCGATCACCACTAAATCTAGTCGAAGATGAACAATCATCAGCAACATCAATTATTATGTTTCAAGAAGACAGTAAACGATAATTCATTTCGTTATTTTTTTCTTTCTTTTTTTTTGTTGGTTATTGTTTTAAATCTCCTCTATAATGTGTTCAGTCAATTTTTTTTCTGGTGAATTTCAAAAGTCAAGAAACACAAAACAACAGAGAATTTTGATGATAAATTTATTTCTATGTTATCTTTCTTATAGTTGACTGCTATCATTGACAATCTTTTTTTTTCTCGTTCTTTTTTAATTTGTACAACGATATGAAATATGATATCATATTCAAAAAAAAAACAAGATTTAATAAAATATATAAAAGTTTATTTAGAAATCAAAAGCAATTCTATATAAAATAAACAATTTTTCACATAAAGAAGAAGACGAAGACATAGAAAATATATCGGTAGATCATTGAGACTCAGAAAAAAAAACTAAAAGAAAATATTTCAAAGATGACGATGATCCGATTGACTATTGCGATGAAATAATCTCTTCGAGTTCTACTATTCCACCCTTTCATAGAAAATGCGTATATACATACGCACGTGTGAATGAATATTTTTGATGACTTAGCGAGTGAATGGTCGAGAAAACATGGGGTATAAAGCGGGTGTATACGCGTGTAGTAATGAGTTATTCGAAGGAGGCTTTTGGGGAGGTATACATGTCGTTGATTTAGAATGGGTGGGATGTTTGTGGTATGCTTTTTGTATCATATGTTCGGCTGCCAAAAGCTTCGCTAATAGAGAGGTGTTTTTTTAATTCTCTAGACTCCTGTCGTTTCGAAAAAGTTGACGTAATTTTTGTTTTTCAAAATGCAGTTTGCAATCAAAAAGAACGGAGACTCGTCCAGAAGCTTTAAGTGGGTTGTCGGAGTGTCCTCACACAAGCTGTGAATACAAATGTAGAGGAAACGATGTTCTCAAGTTGTGATTGGAATTCTATTAACACATTCAGCCCGACGTCGCCCACTGGTGGGCGACGCTATAGTTTAACGAGAAACTGTATAGAGAAGCACTTTCTTTTGCTTTTTTCTTAAGCAGAAGGTTAAACATAAGATGTCATATCTTCTGCCATCAGTACTTTATTTGAATCCTTTATTTCATAGCATAATGCTTATCATTAAAACACTCAAGACAAAAAAATTTATCACGGTCAGAACAGAAAGTTTTTACTTTCTTTGCTGCTGCATTACCCGCTTCTCTTGACTGTTGTGCCCTTCCGTTCGCATAGCAGCCAGTGCACCGTCTGCCAACATTGTACGTAGATCCTTCCTTTTCTTCGAGCTTGCGATCAGCGAGTTTGCGCTTCGAATGACTTGCTAATTGTTGTCTCGGACCAGGTTTCAGCTTCTCGGTTGGTGTACCAAGCAGTAAAGGCTGGACAAGACTTTCACGAAACTGCAGAATGGTCACTTTGCTTGCCGCATAGTTTTCCTTGTATATCAAATAGCTATTTACTAGTGCCGCCCCAAAAACTAATTCAAATGCTACCTTTCGGTACAACTTTATTGACCGCCTGAGGCACGTGTAATATGATGATAGCTGATCAGATAAATCACTACCTAGTCTTCCCTCATTGTAATCTGGTACAACTTGTGGCTTCATGATGCTTTCATTTTTACTATTGGTATTTCCAATATCAACCATAGTTGCTGAATCCGACGGTCTTTGTGATATCATCAAGACGTCCTTTTTGTCTTTCCACATAATCAATTTTACGCCGTCTTTATTCTGAAGTTTGTAAACTTCACCGCATCTAAGGTTTTTCTGAATAACTTTGCTTCTCGATCCGGCACGATCACTTGTCAGTTTCCCAATGAGATACGTATCATGCTCCAACAAATGTTTTGCAAGAGAAATACTAATAAAGAAGTTGTCAGCTACCACAGTTCGATAACATCCTCCAAGACCTGTCATAGGATCTTGCTTACCGGCATAGATCACATAATTCTAGGTGTATCCATTGGTAGCCGCTAACTTGTACATCTTTACGCCGTACTTGTGCGCTTTTCCAGGAATATATTGTTTGCACAAAAGCCTGCCTCGACATGGTATCATAGTTTCGTCGATAGTCACAACCGAGCCAGGTATATATACTGACAAAAATCTGGCTCTCAATAAATCCAAGAGTGGTTTCAACTTGAACAGCCTATCTTGGTTCGAATTATTGTTATCGTTGTTCGAAAAATGCCAAAATTTAAGGAGTAATTCGAATCTCTCTCTCGACATGGCATTTCGAATAATCTCTGAACCATGCGACTGACAACTGCTCCAGTAGTACTTCAGTTTTGGCACTTGTACCAACCCTATTTCGATAATGATTCCAAAGAACTTGAACATCTCTTCATTAGTGGTTGGTTTCCATTGATGAGATATTGACCGTCTACTAATCTCATGGTTTTGCAAGTATTGCTGCGCGTATAGATTAGTTTCACGAACCATAAGACTAATAATTTCGTCTGTGATGAAATGCCGATGGCAATCGATAGGATCGATTATATTATCTTCTGAAATAGAAGTTACTTCTTCGATAAGTCCATGATCCTCCAGGAATTCTGCATCGGATTCTGGTTCTATTTCATTCTAAGTACCTGAATCCATTTCATCATCACTAACTTCTTCGTCAGAACTGTCAGATTCAAGATGCATTGTATCAAAATCGTCATTCAAAGAGCTCACTTCACTTAGTGAGCTAGCGCTATCTTCTGTATCAATTTCTTCGAAAGACATGTGAACTGTTCCAAAACTTCGGTCGTATTTATATACAAAAGGATAGAGAGGAAAGAATAACGGAGAAAAAGCTAGTAACTTCCTTCTTTTTCTCGTGCATGCTTCGTATAATGTGAAAAAGAACGAAAGAGTAACTCGAGCGGTTATTCAGTTGGTCAGAAAAGAATGATTCATTATGTAATGATATAAAGAATAGAACGACAAACAATCAGTAGAAGATAATGAAAAGGTCATTAAGTGCATTTATTACAAGTTAACTGTCCATAAAAATGAACATCTCGGAAAAATTTTCTAAGAAAACCGAATTGGATTGAATGTGTTAATGTCGAGACAATCTTGCATGCGTGGTTGACCATACTTAAGAACAGACTCGAGTGCCTTCCGATTAAATTCATCGCGGTTTTCGCTGTATTCTCTGCCAGCTTCGATGTTGATCACATAATTCAGATCGGGATTGCTAATCATCAATACTACAGCTTTAATGATATCAGACAATGACACATTAATGTGGTAGGATTCGTATTCGTCCAGTAAGCTAATACAAATTTTACCCTTATTGTCGATATTTGGATGGTAGATAGGGTCCAGAAATTTTAAAATGGGAGGATGGAAGGGATACGATTCTAATAGTATAAACATGACGCGAAATGAACGTTGACAAAAAGGTTCCGATGTTGGTAGAATACGACCCTCAATGACAATATCATTTGATGAAAGCGATGATGCCACCTCTGAGCCAATCGAAAATGTGGAAGCATCAGATGTTGGATCGATATCGAGGATAAAAATACTTTTAGCTGCTTGCTTCAGCTCTTCTAATTCCCGATTGATACGCCTGATGAAATACGCTGATCTAGTATACGATTTTAGTGAAGTTGTGATGATTGAATCAGATTCTAAATAAACAAGCAAGTGTTTCAGGAGGAAAGATGCTAAAGTTGAAGATTCATTCCAATGGGATGCTGATTAAATAGTCTGTACACATATATAAACGAATTCTTTGATACAAAGCGAAACGACAATCATATTCTGTTAAAGTCTGAAAACTCTCAATGGAAGTAAAAACCAAGTTTAGAGGTGCATGATAAAGAGTATGAATTCGAATATTGTCAACGATAAAAGAGACTTGCTGAATGTGTATTTAACCTCTTACATTCGTAATAATTGAGAAAAACTTAAAACTAAAGCGGAAATACAAAACAGGGTGGGTGAAAGCAACCTAATTTTATCAAAAGCTTCCGCTCTTTTATCAATCTATGATCGAAAAACTTGCAAAAAACATGTTATAAAACCCTTAAATATATCGAGTTTTTTATATTCTGGATTGACACATATTTCTTCTACAAATCCCACAGATTTAGGCAACAGAGTAATGTTCAGTATACATCTTGTTAAAAAATAATTAATTTGGACATTGATAATCATTAGTTTGCAAAACATGTTTCATCCGCAATAAGAGAACATTTTTAAGTGCTGAATGCTACCTGATTTTGCATTTTGACGTGCGTAGATCTGTATAAGACTAAGAAAAGTGGCAACTGATTGAGAATATGAACTTTCTTTACTTAAATTTTATGTCTCCTAAACGAAAAAGCATGTTTTTAAGTCTTTTTCTGAATTTTGACAAGTTCAATCCTAAGATCTTCGCTAAACCATTTCATTTTGTCATAACTAGGTTAGAATTTTTTTTATTCGGAAAGCTCAATGAATCTTGATATAACTTTGTTCTAATTTAACATTCTTGTGCACGATAAAACAAAAACATTACTAAAGAATGTATCTCTTCCAGTTTATTGTCATTAGAAATTCTCCGAACTTTAGAGA
>CAJNOL010002832.1:933-30788 GCA_905250125.1 Rotaria sordida | reverse complement strand
ATTCATACGAAATGAATCATGAACAAAATATGAACCCGTATGTTCAGCTACATGTTCATTTTTTAAAAGTTGAATTGGCCCATCTACCCCACTGAATACTATTTGGGAAAATAATGGATTTATTTTCTGACTTGAGATAAAATAATATGGGATAAGAATAATAAGGATGGATATAACATATATTTTGAATCCTTTGCAGTTGAATAACTCATCAAGTTTTAACATGAAGGAATTTATCCATTTGATGAATGAATTCGATTGATTCGTTTTGTTGATTGTATTTTGAGTTTGTTCAGTCGTATCATTCATTCGTCTAGATCTTTTTCCGAATAACTTTGAAAAAAGAAACGAAAATCTGTGTTTTTTGTAATTTGATTTCATTTATTTCTTTTTCTTATTTTTGTTTTTTCCATGGAAAATCATTGGAATTTTGTTTATAATCATGAAATATATCATTAATTAAAGTAAATTCATTAATAAAGTCTTCAAAACGATTACGAAGTTTATTTGTATGATCTATACTATGATTCGCACAAAAACTTTGTCGACATCCTGAATAGATCCATTAATTTATTTCCTTAGAAAAAAAAGAATTTCATAAACGAACCATTACAAGTAAAAAGTCCATTGAAATTACCTGTTAATTCACATTTAACACATGGGAATTTAATAGACATTATGCATAAATATGGTTTTTTTTTCGAGATTAAAAAGTATAAAAATAATATCTGAAAATAGATAATCAAAATGTTATTTCCTTAGATGAAGTTTTATTACAAATAGCTAAGGTAACGAATGGATAATTTCTACTTCTATTCCTTTCTATTTCATTTAATATCTAATAATGGCTTGATCAAAGTTTTTTGCAAGATCATAAATCAGAGCTTGTCAGATCCAAAGGAGTGTGAGTGGGGTTAATATCAGTTTCACACCTACATATCTGTTCGCAAAAATTTTCGATCAGTCATGAACATTTTTAAATTCCTGAAAGTTATTCTTCTAAATGTTTGCTGTTAAATTAAAAAAATTAAGAGTGTGGGTGTAGAGAAGAGAAGATGAACACTTACACCCGCGCTCACTGACCCACGAGATCTTCGCTTTTCTACACATATAGTCAGTGAGCTGATGCCTCTCTATAATTTTTTTCTGGTCATAATACTATTACAATCTTGAAAATCTCACAATAATTACGGACAAAAATCAAGTTAGCGAGGACTATACCTAAAATCATAGTTGTTAACTCAATGAATTATCAAAAATAAGATGAGCGCCGATATATCATAACATTTTGTAAATTTTCTCATCCAATTCGAAACTAAATATTTGTCCCACTCCTTCAAATTAATTTTGGTAAATATTCATTAGTTATTGTTCATTGTTTATGAACAATTCTTCATAATATGAATTAACTTATTTGAATTTCAGAAAATCTTGAAACAAAATCAAAGTCTTCGATACTTGTGAAGTAATTCGTTCACATTCTAACAGTAGTTTTAATAGACTTCAAATATCAAATAAAACACCGGCTCTCCAAACTTTTACTAGTTATGTGAAAATCGCAATGAAAATTACTATGTTGTCTTCGAGAGTACCTAGTACTTAAAGATAGCTTTTTAAATTGATCATCAAAACAGAAATTCGATGTTCTCTTTTAAGGGTATAAACGGAAATGAAAAGCTGACTTCTTGTATCTGGGTGGTTAGCTAGATATGTATGTTACGCACGAGTTATTATTTTCTTCCGTCTATAAACTTTAATCCGTTTAACGTCATATGCTAATCAATCATTAGTATCTGACTGACTAAATTGCCAATGATTTATTGTATTAAAAACAAAAAGTTTTCAATGTAAGAGTGTGGGTGTGAGTGTGAACGTGGATCTACTCTTCACTCTTACCCACACCCAAGTTTATAATCGATATAGAAGAGATATTCAAGAGAAATATCAAATTTTAACTTCCCAGAAAAAGATATCACATGAATAATATATTTTGTTGCGCTGCTCTTTGATTTTCTGAAGAGTGGTTGAATCGAATGCACAATCAAAACTGAGTATATAGAAAGATTCGTAGAAATCAATGTATCATACAAGGAAATAAACAGTTGAATTGTATAGTTACTATCAGATGTATTCATTGCGATGGAAAAAAAAATCTAAAATATTGAAATTTAAGCTGCATTTGTTTTCTAAAAGGTTCTTTTATGAAAATTGCTTTCAAATTTCGCAATCAGAAATCCGTAGGAAACACACAATCTATTCTATAATTAGAAAAAAATCTAAAACTAAACGAAATGAGGGTGTGTGTGTGTGTGTCGGGATGTGATGATTTGTTATGAGTATGGATCTTCTCTTTACATACACCCATACACCCACATTTACATCCACACCCTTAATGCGAGACATCATTCTCAATTCACTGTATAAATTTCTAAGAGCAATTGTCAATAGGTGTCAACGAGGAAACCATTTATTCTGTCCGTGTAAAATGATCTGCATTTAAAACTTAAACAAATTCGGTATTTAGCCTTTACGATGTGAATAGTTATATAATGGAAAACTTTCAAGAATATTATCTATCTATGATTAACTAATTGGAATGCAAAAACGAGTACATATTATAAAAAGTCACACTATATATTGTACTTGACTAATAGTCGTCTGAATAACGAACTAAAATTGTTTCAAGTTCTCCTTTGAAAATTATTTATGAAGAAGAATGTATGTGTATATGCATTAATTAAACTCGATAGTGACGCCAACATATTTAGGCATAATAGTCAGTCTTGTTAAATGATCGCCTGCATTCACAACAGGACCACCCTCACCGAATGTAACATGTTGTATTAATCGAGCTATGATCACTTTCAGCTCAAATCGACCCAGGTCTTGTCCAATACATTGACGATGACCACCGCCAAACGGAATAAATGCATATGGATGATGGTACTTGTCTTTGCCTGGAAATCTTTCTGGATCAAAAAGATCAGGAGAAATTGACCAATGTTGAGAATCTCGTGCCAGTGTGTGAATTGGAATAACAATTTGATCTCCTTTGAATAACTGAGCACCACTCTTCGGTAGACGATCATCAACGGTCAATGTACGAAGTACAACATCACCAGGTGGAGAAAAGCGAAGTACTTCTTTAATAACACAATCCAAATAGACGAATGAATCGAGACGATC
Organism: Rotaria sordida; assembly: GCA_905250125.1. NCBI lineage: Eukaryota > Metazoa > Rotifera > Eurotatoria > Philodinida > Philodinidae > Rotaria > Rotaria sordida. The sequence continues at coordinate 27,602 of CAJNOL010002832.1, read as the reverse complement.
CATTGATAAATCTTGACTAACAAGGCCACCCGTCACTTCTGCTTTGAGTTTTTGTTGGACTCGTGGATGTTTGCTCAACAGATGAATAGACCATGCCAAGGCGGTGGATGTGGTTTCAAATCCAGCGATTAAAAATGCAATCATCTCATGCAATACCTCAGTTCGTGAGAGAGGGTGTGGGTGTGGGCGTGAGTGTGAATCCTTTCTTTAACAAGGACCCACACCCACACCCTTCAATTTCGACATTGTCATAAACAGCATCAACATAAATAACAACAGTGGATTCTATTAAAAAAGAAAAAGAAAAGGATAACGAGAGAAATGCATGGTGATCATGACGAAGCATCTTTTTTTGTCCATTACATGTCGTCTATTTCGAGTATAAAAGGTAACGTCGACGTGCTCATTATAAACATTACAATTTTTACTGGCACATACATAGCAACATACTTCGTCTTTTTTTTTTATACAGTTGTTACTAACCTATACAAGATAAATATGGTTAAAGTACACGTTGTTTATTGTGGTGGATGAGGTTATGGGAGCAAGTTTCAGAAGTTCAGAGATGAACTGAAGAAAGCTTGCTCCAATATAGATGTTGATATTGTAAGTTATGATTTATTTATTTTACATTAAATTTATGATTGAAAAATAAATCAATCTTAGACTGGTGAATGAACACCTGAAGTCACCGAATTTTTCGAAGTTACCGTTGGGTGTGGGTGTGGGTGTGAATTGAGATAATATTAACACGCACACCCACTGACACACGTATACCGCCACCCATACTCACACCCACACCCACACCCATACTGACACTCTTTATTAAAATAAAAATTAATTATTTATCATTCCATGATTGATATCCTAGATATGTAGTCAATGAAATTTGTAAATTAAAAAAACAGAAGATTAGAATATTCTGTCGATGGTCCGATGAATATTTATTTATTCATTGTATTTAAATCATTTTAGAACAATATCTGTAAAATAGTTCGCAAAGTATAATAACTATTAATTATTGCTCAGAAAGGAAGAAAGATAAAGAAAGGATTCATCAAATTTAATTGAGAACATTAAATGAATCAATATCATTCGGACGAATTTCACTAACGAAGAATATACGATCATTAATACTTAAAGCTAAATCATGTTATTCACCAAATTTTTAAAACAAAAAATGATTATACTAACTTTTACTGAAAAATAAAACAAACATCATTTGATTCCCAAGTAGCAATTTAATTGTCCAAAAGATTCCGAACGAAAACTACATATAAAACCAACTAATCGATTTTTTTCATTTATTCAACTAACCGCATAAAGACGAACTATTTTAAAATAAAAATTCTTCAATTTTAATTTACGTTTATTTGCATTATAATTGACTGTATAAACAGTATTCAGTAATGGATGGCCAATAAAAAGTTTAACTTCACCATCATGATCAAGTCCAGCATCGAAACAAACAATTTTATTATTTAATAAATTAATTTTTTATCAAAGCATGAATTACAATAAAATATTTACCGTTGCTTTTCTCTATCAGCAACACAAACAAGATCTAATGTTTCAATAAGAATAATACTATGTGGGATAACAAGTTGATGTTCACCTTAAGGCATTGTACTTATATTCTTTTAAAAAATTTCCTTTTGAATCAAATTTGACAATACGAGAATTGCAATATCCATCAACGACATATATATATTTCCTCCATCACTTGATACAACAATGTCAATTAGTTTACAAAAATGTGATAGATCATTACCAGAAATAAATGGTTCACCTAATGTTAATGTGCATTCACCTTTTGAATATTTAAATATCTAAAATCAATTATTTGAATATCCGAAAACGATTTTGTTTTTCTTTTCTACTTGATGTATTCCAACATTTGTCAGTCACAGATTTCCTTCTGTATCCAAGGAAAAACTATGAGGAATGTAAAATCTTAAATAAAATATCGAATTAACTTTATTTATTAAAATAACGAAAGACGTTTATGTGTCGTTTCCCTATTGATTAACAATTTGACCAGTACGAGTATTTATAGCAAGAAGGGTGTAGGTGCAGGTGTGAGTATAGGTCAAGCGCGTGAACAAGATCTCCACCCACACTCACACCTATCTCATTTAGAAGTAAATAGTCTACTTTGTATTTTCATATACTTCTTTGTGGTTCAATATAACGGGTGGGCCTAGGCATGCACCAAACCCAAACGGTTTGGGTTTGGTGAGTTTGGGTATTGAGTTTGGGTTTGGGTTTGGGTTTGGGTATTTGAGTTTGGGTTTGGGTTTGAGTTTGGGTTTGGGTTTGGGTTTAGTGTGGGTATTGTGTTTGGATTTCAGTTTCAGTTTGCTATTTCAACTCACTGAACTACTGGACTTTAAATGTAATACTATTCGTGTCAAGCCTCTTCTCTATATTTAACTATTTATTTTGTATAGATATAAGTAAAAGCACATTTCTATGCTACACATTGTTAAACAGCCACATAAAGTCATTCTCAATCCCAAAAGGGCAACTTGAAGAATGGATATTTTTGATCGATTTGTCTGTGATCTGATTGATAGAAAATTAAAATCACATTTCTCAGTTGGAGAAGCGATTGTTTGATGTTCTATCATAATGAAATATTGTTTTTTAGAGAGAGGAACCCAAAACCGAACCTCATTTTCCTCAAAACTACATTGATGGATCAAGAGTCAACAGAAATTAACGTTTTCGAGAGATAGTTTCCGTAGGATAGCTTACCTTTTAATGGTTCACTGACTACGAAGTAGTACCACATACCCAGGAAACAGGAGATGCTGAAGAAGTGCAGGGAGATGCAGGAGATGTTGTATCTCCTTTAGATACCGAGTCTCTTTAGAGATGCCGAATCTCGTGGGGTGAATTGCTTGAAGATATGGCGTCTCTCCAGACGATACCGCATCTGCGGATGAAAACGTTTTATTTTATTTTTAGCCCGAGATCCCAGCGGAAGACCCATTTCTTGCAGAAGATGCCACATCTCCAAGCACATCTCTCCAGAAGATTGGACATCTCTAAACACATCTCTACAGCGACGATAAGGGAGGAAACACAAGCATACATGGATACTCACAGCCACATCTCATGAGTATGGATGAGGGTGAAAACACGAATACATACAGAAACACCTACAGCCGCATCTGGTCAGTGTGGATGTGGGAGAAAACATTAACCCACGTGAGAACACCCGTAATGTAATCGTCTATTAGTAGATAGTTTGACATCTCCCATATCTTCCTGCACTTCTTCAGCATCCACGATTTCCTGGATATGTGACGCCCCTCTGAATACGTGATCGACATACAAAAAGCCATTATGGCTACTATGTGGTGAGTCAACTTGTGCGGCGAGCTTAACTGATTAAGCGGAAGGAACTCTGAGTCAGGCCTGCTTTCTCCCCAGAGTTACAGCTAGTAATAGTTGTGTGAAAAACATTAGGGCTTCGAAACTGTCTTCAGAGAGCATCCTATATCGCAAAGCAGTTGAAAGGCAGGGTATTCATCTTCGTCTTTTTCTTCTAGGGTAGTTTGGGACGAAAGTTTTAATCATAGCTATATCGCCCTATAAATGTTTTAGTGGAGTAATGCGCCAATAGAAATAGAACTTCGTGTTGTAACCTAAATCTTCTTCAGATGTAGTGCTAAGGATTTTTCCTATTTATGATTATATATATGTACTTGGGTTTTTCTTCTCTTTTCTTGTTGTTAGTCGTGCATAACAGATTTTTTCTTTTCTCTCAGATTCGTATATGTGATGGTATTTTCTCTTTCACTTATAATTATATGCAATGAACATTTCCCTCCACTTTTGATCGTCTATGTTTAGCTTTGCTTTACGAATCTCTCCTTCTTCTTCATCATCTATGGAATTTTCTATAGTATCGCTTTGTATATTCGTAATATTTTTTCGCAATAAAGAGAGATTAAAAACAGATATAGCTAAGAAATGAGTTACAAATGGGATTAAAATCTTACACTTAGAATGGAAAGCTTCACCGAAAGATAGTCAGAAAATGGATGTTTAAATTTGCAGTCTGTGTGGCTTGCAGTACAATTCTCTATCTCGAAAGGATGAGTCTTCACATGTTAATCTATTTTACGGCACTCTAATTCTTTGATTAAAATCCACCAATGAGACTCTCGCAGGAGTCTGATTCAGTAACTTTGAGGCCTTTTATATATTGTTCAATCATTCAAAGTTTGTCTGTAGACAGCTATGAATCCATCAATTTTCTGAATGCTGAGAATTCAGCCAATGAAGGCGTAAAGCCAATGTCAGAAAGCAGCAGTGTCACATATCCAGGAAATCGAAGAAGCTGGAGAACTGCAGGGAGATGCAGGAGATATATCTCCTGGCATCTGCCAATGAAATCTTTTTTTCTATTTTTAGGCTTTAACTCATGCGGGAGATTCCGATGCAAGAGATGCCACATCTCTCTGTGGAGAAGAGCGGGAGGTGCGATATCTCCACATGGAGATACATCTCCAAGCATTCCCTAGACCGAAGGTTTTTGGTTTTTACCCAGGAACTCCTGCGAGAGATGCGACTTCCTGTGGAGATGCGACATCTCTTGCATCAGCGTCTCCCACATGGGTTAAAGCCTAAAAATAGAAAAAAACTCATCGGGAGATGCTGGAAGATGCCGATGCAAGAGATGCCGCATCTCCATAGGGAGACGCATCTCTCGGAGGGGTCCCAGGGTAAAAACCAAAAAATTTTGGTCCAGGGGATGCTTGGCGATTCGTCTCCCTGCGGAGATGCCGCACCTCCACAAGGAGACGCCGCATCTCCCGTACTTCTCCACAGGGAGATGTGACATCTTCCACATCGGTATCTCCCAGCATCTCCCGATGAGTTTTTTTCTATTTTTAGACTTTAATCTATGCGGGAGATGCTGAGAAATGCCGCATCTCCCTGTGGAGAAGTGCGGAAGATGCGGCGTCTCTCCAGGTGATGCACCTTCCGCAGGGGTCCCAGGGTAAAAGCTGAAAACAACTTTGGTCGAGGGAAAGCTTGGAGATGCGTCTTCCTGCGGAGATGTGGCATCTCCTACAGTGGCATCACTCGCGAGTGTGAGTGCGGGAGAAAGTATAATGGACGAGTGTGTTCTGTAGTTAGTCTGGCATTTCCTACATCATTCTACACTCCTCCAGCTTCTCCGATTCCCTGGATATATAACACGTCTCTCTGGAAGTGTGAATAAGCATAGCAATGTGGATATGGATGTGTGGTCGCATCACAGCTGCTAACCATGCACATTGTTGGCCTGAGTTTATTCCTACGGAAACGCTTTTTCGAAAAAGTCTATTTCTGTTGGTTTTGGGTCCGCTAATCTAACAATGACCACATGAAAAATGAGAGTTTCCGTATTTTCTTCATATCTTCTCTAGTTTTCATGGATTTGGAAGGGACTTTCTTAATAATATTGAGCATTTGATTGTGTGCGAAGCCATAAAAAGATGTATGTCATAGAAATAAAATAAAAGACTTATTGTTATAATCTTACAGGCATGCAATACCAACTACTTTTAAAAGCACTTCCAGTGAACCGGTCAGAATAAAGTCCTTCGCAGTATTTCTTCAATATCTCTGCTGTTATTGATAGTTGTGGATTCCACATTTTCAAAAAGGTATCGCATTTAATTCTCAATGAAACCATTGACAGATATGTATCATCAAGATAAAAACAAGCCAAAAGTTATGACAGTAATCCATCAGGCTTGGAGCATCCTTCCAAACAACAAATATATTTGTCATGTATTTATGTGTATTCATGCTGAAGTATATAGAGAAATTTAGGCAAATCATACTATCTATTTTTGTAGAGCTTCAAACGTTCTATCATATTACAGCAGTTTGTTGAAACGTTCTCATAACGAAGTCACATTGCATAGACGATAAGTGACAGATAAACATTATCTATATCAAATAAAGTGCCGTGATTTTTTATCGGAAACCAATAAGTAATGCTTATTTTGTGCAATAAAGTTTCGCTATGAAAATTCTAGAGAGTATTAATAAGATAGCGCTTTTGAAGTTCTACAGAAGTTTGTTGATACAGTTTTTCAGAGGCTGAAACGCAGAACTCACGTATCTTCTTTAACTTCATTATTTTGACTTGATTATAAGCATTGGATTATATGACTAATAAGGCTGATAGATACTCAGTACATAATCTCGGCTATTAAACTCCATAATATGAGCATGACTTGCTTTTGTCTGTAATGGGGCGGAGATGGGAGCTGGAACAGCTTGGCTTGAAACTTTCACTCACCATTTTGTTCAAAAATTCATGCCAGTGTCACAAAATAGATAGTACAGTTTGTTTATCTAGCTTGATGTAGCAATACATAAATACAAGTGAGCTGTATTTCGAGTTTCAAAGTTATTGATATTGAATGCTTGTAGCATTACTACAATAGCGCTTTTTGCTTTTATTCCTATGACATGCACATGTATGTGGTTTCGTGGAGAGTCAAATGCTGCATCGCTCAGAAAATATTCAGTACAAGTCTATAAAAACTAGAGAAGATACTGCTAAAAGGTGGACACCCTCATTCATTGTAGACCACTCTTGAGTCTCAAGAAAATAGAGTTCGAATTCCGGTTCCCTGTCTCCCCTAAAAACCAATATTTGATTATGATAGAACATCGAACACTCGCTTCTCCAACTGAGAAATGTGATTTCGATTTTCTATCAATCAGACCGCACACAATTTGACCAAAAATATTCATTCTTCAAGTTATCCTTTCGGGATTGAGAATGACTTTATATCACTGTTTAACAATGTGTAGCATAGAAATAGCAAACTGAAACTGAAACCCAAACACAATACCCACACTAAACCCAAACCCAAACTCAAACCCAAACCCAAACTCATATACCCAAACCCAAACCCAAACTCAATACCCAAACCCAAACCCAAACCCAAACTCAAATACCCAAACCCAAACCCAAACTCAATACCCAAACCCAAACCCCCAAACAGTTTGGGTTTGGGTTTGGGTTTGGTGCATGCCTAGGTGGGCCATAAAGAATTGCCCTCTTAGTATTTTTAACATTTCTACTCTATTATCCCTGTGATTCAAACACCTTTTTTTATCAAAAGATAATAAAAAAACACACAAAAAGCGGTAGAAAGTAACGGGTTGTACATTAATGAATGGCCACGCTTTGCATTCTATTTTTTCATCACTTACTTCGCCCTATTAGATAAATAAAGTATACCAAAAGATGCAGCGTGAACAGCTCTACAATTTACACAAGATCTGCTATTTTATAGTTGCACTTTTTGTTTTCAAAATGGACAAAACTTTGAGCAATCGAATTTCGACCGGGCGAAAATGATATTTTTTTTGGTACAAGATGAATTCTATTTTTCTCTTTTTTATAATTTGTCCTTTGTAAATTGTGGAGTTTTTCACGCTGCATCTTGTGGTGCATTTTATTTTTCTTTAAATAAAACATATCAGGTAATAAGAAGATGAAATAAGAAAAAACGAATTCACCTTGTACTAAAAAAAATATTATATTCGCACGGTCGAAATTTGATCGCTCAAAATGTTGTCCATTTTGAACACAAAAAGTGCAACTATAAAATAGGCGGTCTTATATAAATTGTGGATCTTTTCACGCTGCACCTCTTGGTTTATTTTGTTTCTTAATAGGACGAAGTGATGAAAACATTAGATACAAAGCGCGATCCTTCATTATGTACAACCCGTTATTTTTTACAGCTTTTTGTGTGTCTTTATTTTTCATCTTTTTTCAGACATATCTAAAATAGTTTTAAGATCTAGTCATATGTGGTTCTGTAGAGAATTTCAAGAGCTATCTTTTGATGAATAAAGGTGTTTAAATCACAGGGATAATAGAGAAGAAATGTTAAAAATACTAAGAGAGCAATTCTTTATGGCTCACCCGTTACTTCTGCACCATCAGTATAAACAAATGCAAAATTTTTACTTTTCAGAGAGATGCTTGATAGCATTTTTTGGTATGAAACAGACAAAATTGAAAAGTAGTACACAAAAATATAGTTAAATATATAAAAACGAGGGTCTCTTATAACTGTGACTAATTTTCATAATCATGATTTAGTAGACAATGCTTAAACATCAGTTAAAAAGACTCATGAAATGTATTTTCCTATGATAATGTATGATTTTAAATATTGAAATGAGCATTGCAGGAAGAAAAAAACTTTTCAGCATAATCTTGCACGATTAAAATATGAAACACGATAGATTCATCCCCACTGGTCAAGAGAGTCCTACCAAAGCAGACAGAAAAACGCTAAACAAAAGTACTTTATATTCGAGCTGAAGATCGAAAATGTATTCTCAATCTTGTCAATTGAATGAAGAGTCTTCGAGTGTTGAATGTCAAATGTCAAGATGACAAGTAGAATCAAGTCAATGATTCATTATGGGTATCGAATGATCTTATAGGATGGTTGATACATTTTTGTCCTTCATTCTCGAATAGAAAAAGAGAAGCATTGAGCAAGATTTTTCGATAATTATTTCTTTATCAGTTCAAATTTGATTCTAGTCTATTCTGGTTTTGATTTGAGTGTGAATGACTTTCGAATGAGTTGCTCTCGATTGAAAATCGTAGATTTTCTGACAAAACGTTTGTGTCGAGCGTAACAAACGCTCTTCAAGAGATTCGATGGTCATTTGAGATCTTCCACTTAATTTGGTGAGAATAGAATTGATTGAATCGAAACGAAAATCGACTCTTTCTCAATGATCGACAAGGAACACACTCGCGGAAATGCATTCTCTTATTAAAGATGAAGACATTGTCAATCATCTGATATTGAATGTAGAGAACGATTCGATCATTGATCATGGATCGATTGAATTCTTAAAGAGATTTGTTTTCATAATTCTTAGTCTTCAATGAGAACATAACGAACTTTTAAATAGAATTTGAAGAATTGAAAAGAACATCTGATCGAGTGGAATAAGACAAAACGTAATTGATCGATTCCATTCGAGAAACAATCGAATTTCGAATGATTACAACTCGAAGAATCTCTTTTGTTTTCGAATTGATTTCAAAAAGATGTCATATTGTCGAGTTTGATCTTGTTCCGGAAACACTTCTTTTGTTCACTATTCGAATTGACTCTTCAACTGATTGTTTTCGTTATCTTCTATTTAATTGTTCGACTATCCTCAAAAACAAAGAGACGAGTAAAATCAAAGATTTTTACTTGGCACGTTGTTCTCTCTCTATCAAATTTATCACAATGAGTTCTCAGCGACGATCGACTTTGGAAATGAACATTTGTCAAGAAGAATTACTTGCAAGAAAATGTCCGATGAAAAGCATTGTAATCATCAATTCTATATTGTCCAATATTAAAACGAAACGATCGGGATTTACATAGACTTTAGAGCAACATTTGAGGATTAATACTGGTTAAAAATCAGCACATGAATTTGAAATCGAATTTCATCTAATCAATAGCCGAAAGTCGTTTAATAGCTTTGGAAGAACACCTAGGCAAAGTTTCTCATGATTAAACTTCTATCAATTCAAACTATTGTGAGTAATTATTTAATTGGGTTGTAAAGATCAAGTTCTGTGAAATCTTTTTACAAGATATTTGATCATCTATTCTTCTTTCTTGAACACAACTAGATAATAATTCGAACTATAGATATTCTATTTATTTTTCTGTTATCATATCAAAAACAATATCTTAAAATGACAGGACATATCAAACACAATAAGACAATTCATACACTTGAAGAATAAATAAATTTCTAAACATGATCGATCTTGCTGTGATGTATTTTTTTGTTTTTAACATATGCACCGATTTGAACTTGATCGATAGATGTTTGTTGTTGATAAATAGCTCGAATTTCCATAGTCGACAAGCATCGCTTGAAAGCAACAAGATCGGCGATACGAGCTTCGATCTGTGATTGTACTGAGTAATTGTTTACTTTGCAACTCAGCAAAATCGCATTGTAAGAGGAACATCTCATTGTGTGTTTATTCCACGTTTGATGCAGATCGAAGTTTTTCAAATCTTGTCCATTGATCCATATGCGATAGCTGGTTAGTGATTCAATGTTAGCTAAAACAATATGTATCCACTGATCACCCAACAATATTTGCTTTGCATTGATGACATTACGTATCTGATCAGCACGAAGACAGGTATGTAAGCCTAGAATATGCGTATCTTTAATTCGTACAGCTAATTCACATTCACGAGGTAAGAAGAACCAAAAGGAAAATGAATGAAACTCGTCAAAAAGTGATGAAGGATATTGCTGTTCGAAGAAATGTTGGAAACCAGCAGTATGAAATGGGTCAATCATCGGTAGAAGATAACATTCACTTGATTGTAAATTCATAGGAAATAGAGATCGATCGATGTTCCTTGTTAGTTCTTGTCGAATGTCATTGTTGTTAGTTGTTGAATTGCTCTGAGATGATTGTTGAGAGCACTTCAATGATCGATGAAACCATTTGTTGAGAAAATAGTCATCGTCCATAATACACGATCGCCAATGATGACAAACAAAGGAGGCTCGAATAAGATCTGGTAGTTGGTTAATGTAGTGAAAGATGCGGTGTAGCAACTCGTAGGATAATCGATCCATTTTTTTTTGGCGATTGACTCGCCAAGCACGTATATATATATATATGCATAAATGTATGATCTTCTGACGGCTGATTCTTTGTAAATGATGGACGATTATTATCTTTTCGGCTGTCCGACAAACAATGCAAAGCCTTACAAAAGAAAAAGGCCACGTCATAACTGCATTCATTCGGCAGAAAATTTCGTGCCGGACTCAACAAAGTGTCTGCACGGATTGGTAGATTCATTTCTGCTCGACATAGAATGAACATATGACCGCAAAAAATGAGTGACATCAATGCTAACTTCGTCCTCAGCTGAATCACGGAGAACTGCGATAGACATTGATTTTCTTGAAACAAACACCATCAAACGAGGTCTATAGACTTGAATCAATAAGATTCTTTAATGATGATTCAATGGAGAAAAGTAGATTATCTTTGTATTTCTTGGCGAAAAATACATTCTGAAAGTAATAATCGACTTTCTCTCTTCCATTTAACAAAGTCGATCAATATACGTGTAGAGGTTCATCAGATAACAAAAGAAAAACGCAGTGATCAGTTTTCGACCTGCAATATTTAGATGCAGCCATCTGTTGAAGGCAATCGCTCTATCGATTATGACACTAATAAGTTTTCTATAGTCTCAATTGAAAAAAGTGTACAGTTTGACTTGAGTATTTATTGATAATAGATCAAGCAAAATTATTCAGAAAGTATTCTGATCGTGAAAAGCCATTTTACACGTTGACCAAAAAGAATTCGAATAAGACAAAGAAGCTCTCATTCGATAAGACGTAGTTCAATAAAATCAGCCAGCATGAAGACAAAAGAAATTATAATAGTAAAAAGATATCTTATCGTTTACTATTATTTTTTTTTCTTTACTATCAAAAATACTCTACTTCGAACAGTATGTCTTTGTTCAGACGTAGAAGACTTTGACAAGAAACGATTGAACATTGGACTCACGTTATTATTGAATGGTTATTCACCAAGAGTTGTATTGTATCATTTCAAACAGTTCTTCGAACAAAATAACGTCATGTCACCGATGAAACACTTGAACGATGCTAATGTTTACAGAGTGCTCCAAAAGAAAAAGGCACTATACAGAATCTTTTCTGGAACGAAATCGAAACCTCTAAAAAGGTTTCGTACGGACCTAGGAAGAAGAAGATGAAGACCCTGCCTTTCGACTATCTTCCGGTATAGGATGCTGTTCGAAGACAATTTCGATAGCCCGATATTTTTTCTACAACTATTTTTTGGTGCAGTCCTAGAGAGAAGATCAATACCACAACAAAGCTCTGTATTTTTCCTTACCATCATCTTTAAGAATATTGAATTTGTTTTTATTACATAATATATTTTTATCTTATTTATATAAGATAGAGAAAAGAATAATCCAAGAGACATTAGTTAATAGAGACTACGTGTTTTGTTCTTTTTGAAAATTCTTGTTGTATAAATATTATTGTGTGTTTTTCATCTATCAGAAAATGAGCAATAATTTCAGCTGTTGAAAGGTCTTCATTAACAAAAATTTTAAATGTATTCAAATAATCTCTTCACCATTTCATAAAGTACATATAGAATAGATAGAAGAGTATTTTTTTTAACAATAAAATTGTTTACATTCGTCTTCTATGAATAAAAGATTTATTTTAAAAAATGTTTCAAAGTTTTGAACATAATGAAAACTTCTGGAACAAGTTTCTTTTACAGACAAAGATCCTTATAAATCTAAATTAATTAAATAAATTTGAACAGTAAATAGAGTTTTTTATAAACCAATATATAAAGTAGAAAATGTATAAGAAGTTTCTCATTTTATTTACGAGCTTTCGATACAACTTGTATCATCGTCAGGCATAAGTAAAAAGATTATACAAGATGAGACATACATATACAAAAAACAAAAGGGTGTGGGTGTGGATGTGTGTCTTCTCTTCGCCTACACTTACGCCCACACCCACACACCCGTACTCACACCCACACCACTCACTAATTCACGATCTCCTCAGAAGTTCATTAGCACCAATGGATCTTTCCGTCCTTAATCAAGTTTATTTTGACTATTCATATTTATTTAGGGCGAGTGAGAATGTGGATGTAGGTTTTCACTATATCTTCACCTCACACCGACACCCACACCCATAGTAACTTTGACATTATTTTGAGCAACTGCTATGACTTTTGACGTCTTTATTAGCAGCTATCTGTTGGAAACAATTTCCATTACATAGACTATTTGATACTTCTATCAATTTTTATAAGCTGAATTTTTCCGCAAGAGTAATACTAACTCCAAAAAAACATTTATGATGAATGAAAATATTCCAAGAAATTTGTTCAGAATGACCCACTTATTAATAATCATCGGATCTAGATAGTATAAAGTGTAGACTATTTTGACAATCTCTCGCCCTCAAAAGGGGATCTTTTTTTTGCGAAAAATGATGGGTTTTAACCAAAACCTACAATGTCCAAAAAAAAATGATTTTTTTGAAGCGAGAATCAATTTCTTAGGTCGAAAATCCACTTTTTTAGGGGAAAGAAATCTCAAAATCGTATTGATTCTGAATGTGCGCATTTCAAAGTATTCGATTATGCGTTTATCATGAATTCCGTTTTTCTGACGAACTTTGACGATCTGAAGGGAAGCCTTAAGAAAAATATTTTCTTCAAAAAATAATAAATAATCATTATTAGGAACCAACAACTGTAATGAATGTACGTGTGAAAAGATTTCTATGGAATTGTATAGTAACATTAATTCGTAAAGATCATAAATCAGTTTTACTAACATTCCATTCAATGGAAGAATGTGAAATATTATGCAATCGTATAAATATGTTATCCTTATTTTTGTGTTTTTTTTGGATATATTATGGCTAGTGGAGAGTTCAAATGTCTCGGCAGTGTACAACATTTAAAAACAAAGTAAAATTTGGTTTATTGTTTTCTTTTTTTTCCAGAAACTTCTTTCTTTTATTCTGTTTAAAGATTTGGTCATGGTTATGGTATACTTGTTCGATCAGGTATTAAAGTGATACAAAAATGTTATTAATTATATAAAACAACAAATACCAGAAACTGATGTTAAAGAAGAACATAATAAAAAGATAAATTTTCGTGTATCAACAACTGTTCCATTGTATAAAATGTTTAGTATTTCAGGAAAAAACATGAGAAGAATTAGGAAATACAATTGAGGATTATACAATTACACAAGTAATACTTGATGTAGTGTTTATTTATTTTGCTAAAATACAACAAGGAAATCAAACATTAAAATAAACTAATGTTAATGATGAAAATAATTATTTAAAAAGGAATTTTTTACAGAAATTATTTTATAGAAAACACAAAAATATCATTAGTAAGAAAAATAATTCAAGTTTTAAATCGAATATAATTAATTAGTTGAATTAACTTTGTAGAATATAATGCGACTTTTCTATTAATATTTTGAAGAATTGCAGAAAGACTTACAAGAATACTTTTAAAATTCCTTGTCATAATGTTACTAATATGCTCAAGAATATATATTGATTATCGATGAAACTATAGATATATTCACAGTATCATATCTATGTATTTCGAGAAGTCGCTGATTTATTGTTGATTATGTGTTAATCGAAAAAATGTGTATATTTTATTTCTTTTAGACATACAATAAATTCGCTCAATGACAAGTACTCGAGTTGATTTTTATTTTATTCAAGTTGTAATAGAAATGATATAAAGTAGGTGTGTCAAATTACGGACAAAACATCCCAAACAATTTGAACCTAAGGACCCTGTCGAATAAGGTGACTTATAAAGAATTGAGAAACCAAATATACCATGTTGTAGAGCAGGTAGAGGCGCGTCGAATGGTATATAGTAAATCTTATTTTCATAAGACTTTCAAGAAACTAGAGTCAATTTACTAGGATATGGTCATGAGCCAAAACATGACTAATTACTGATCATTGTGGTCCTTAGTATCAGTCGAACGTGTTTGTAAAAAATTTTCCGTCTATACAGTTTTGTGGAGATTTTCATGGGCTACAAGCTCATATACTTAAAATCTCCGATCATCCTATCTTTGATAGGAAAAAATGCGATTTTTCAATGATTTACCACTGTTTTTAAGTAATGGTGAGTTTCCGTGTTTCCAATAGTATCGATCATAGAAGACTCACCCACGTGCCAAACTTTGTCAGAAATTGCCCGCGATGTAGCACTACAAAACACACTATATGAAAGTTTTCAAAAATGGGCGCATCATCCCTAAAATTGCCTTGCATTGAAAAATTTTAACCGATTTTTACACCAATTTTCCTCTTTTAATACTAAGTTTAGACATTTTGACTATCAAAAGTTGATTCTGATGCGAAATAAACATGATATTCGTAATCAGCATTAAAAACTACACCGAATAGCTTATATTTTAACTCAATATTTTTTCCACCAAAATTTGACCTGTGGGGGTGTGGGTGGCTGGGGTGTGGGTGGCTGGGGTGTGGGGTGTGGGTGTGGGGTGTGGGTGTGGGTGTGGGTGTGGGTGTGGGTGTGGGTGTGGGTGTGGGTGTGGATATGGGTGCCAATGAGGAGAAGATCCATACTCACACCCACACCCACACATCCACACCCACACATCCACACTCACACCCACACCCACCCACACCCACACCCACACCCACACATCCACACCCACACATCCACACCCACACATCCACACTCACACCCACACCCACCCTTTTTTACAAACACGTTCGACTGATACTAAGGACCACAATGATCAGTAATTAGTCATGTTTTGGCTCATGACCATATACTAGTAAATTGACTCTAGTTTCTTGAAAGTCTTATGAAAATAAGATTTACTATATACCATTCGACGCGCCTCGACCTGCTCTACAACATGGTATATTTGGTTTCTCAATTCTTTATAAGTCACCTTATTCGACAGGGTCCTTTGGGATGTGGGTGTGCTTGTACGTGTTCTGATGAGAGTGAGAAGCAAAACTACATCTACGCCCACATCCCTCTCACAACCAGCCACGCCACAAGTTGTGGCAACCTAGTTTTTAATCTCCTACTATATTCCATGTTTGGTATTTGTCTTGCATAAAAATAACAAAATCATAATGTTGACATTTTTTTTCCGATGTCTTTCTTCTCTGTTTCGTCGATTTGTTCTTTTCTCCGCTAAAACATATGTGTATATTTTTTCTCTTTGCTTTTATGCTGAAAGTCACAATGAAACGGAGGAAAAGAAAATTTGAAAGAAGTCTCGAGTACATTCAAGAAGAACATATGCCAGAGACCCCTATGAAAATTTGGCGAAAAAAATTGTATGTGCATAGTTACTCTAACGAATTTGATTGGCCGTTGAGTTCGTCGCAATGCACTTTTTTTCAGTTCTCCGTGTAAAAAGAAAATTGCACAGCCATGATGAAGGTTCGTGACACATTGTCAATAAACAAATCGCCATAAAGAAAAAAAACTCAACAATCATTCATTTTAACGACGCATATTATTCAAACACAAGCGACATTGATGGATAACAAAGTTCCATCATTTTTTCTGGGATTAGGTGTCGAGCTTGTCTATCGCATCCTGGATAATCTCGATGACTTCACAATGTTATGTTCAGTTCGTAATGTCTGTACACGACTGAACATGATCACTGATACTTATTGCCGATATCAGGTAAATTTCATCTTTATCATCAAATCAGATTTTTATCGTGCTTAAGATATCATTCAGTTTAACCAATGACTACCCATGTAAAAAAATTTAACAGAAAAATCAACAAATACATGATTTTCATCGATTTCAAAGGTAATTAATCGATGAAAACCCAGATATTTTGATTTTTTTCGATTAAATTGAAGTTTATAATCGATTTCCTTGCATAATTGATTCAGAATCAATGGTTTTTCATCGATTATCATCAATGCTTTTCATTGGTATCGGATAAAATCGATTATAACTAACTATAATCAGTTTGCTACGATTTTTTATTAATCAATTAGAATCAAATTTTAGGGATAATCAATTCTAATCAGTATTTGATGATTTTTTGGTCGTTTAAAATCAACTATGATGGATTATAATCTACTAAAACCGATTAAGTATTTGAATCGATTATAATCATGAATCTCAGAACCATCTAAAATCCAATGAAACTGCTTGTAATCTAACAAAATCGATTATGTTATCAAATCGATTATAATCATTAAAGTAAGAATCGTCTAAAATCAACCTACACTGATTATAATCTACTAGAATTGATTAGGTGTGCGAATCGATGATAATCATTAGGTCAAGAATCGTCTGAAATCAAGTGATGCTGATTATAATCTATTAGAAATGATTATCTTTTCGAATCGATTATAATCATTAGGCTAGGAATCGTTTAAAATCATCCGATCATGATTATAATCTAACAAAATCGCTTAAGTTTTCAAATCGATTACAATCATTAACATAAGAATCGACTAAAATCAACTAATTCTGATTATAATCTACCATAATCGATTAGATTTTAGAATCAATTATAATTATTAGACTAAGAATCGTCTGAAATGAACTAATACTCATTATAATTCACCACAATCGATTAGGTTCTTTATTTTCTAAAGATGTAAATTTTCGTTATCGTTGTCTACATGAGTAGGTAAATAAAAACACGTTATGAGAGAAGTAGAATACAAGTGAAGAGGAATGAATAATAAATTATTTAGCGGAATGAAGAAGTGTGATGATGAAAAAACGCAGTTATGACTATTACGGAACAAAATATATGGGAGTGACCAGTCAGGCTGATACTGCAATTCTTTTTTTGTACGTAAAACTTCTATAATATATCAGAAAAAAGGGTCGTATTCACTTTGCCAACAATCACTTTGTGACACATCATTTTGCCGACACCACTTTGCTGACAAATTGTTTTGTCGACAGGTACTTTTGCCGACGACTTCTTTCGTCGACACCATTTTGCCGACAAACTTTGTTCATATCTTAACCTACTAAATCTAGTAATTTCCAGAGTACACCGGGAGGAGGTGTATGAACTAGTATCCCATGAACAAAGGACAAATATACAGATATAGAAACCCATCGATCTTAAGTTTGGACTTGCCTTTCGTAGGCTTAATCACTTCAGCATACCTACTTGAATCGCTCTCACTGTTTTGACTTGAAGCCATAATTAAATTGTAACTTATCTTACGAGTAGCAGATGAGTTTTAAAATTTTTTGACGCAATATTGTCAACAAATTTCAATTTTTTTTACTTCAAATTTTTGTCGACAAAATAAATAATCGGCAAAAAGAATAGTCGGTGAAACGAGTCCTCGGCAAAGTGTACATGTCGGCAAAAAGTACCTGTTGACAAAACAATTTGTCGGCAAAGTGGTGTCGACAAAGTGATGTGCCGGCAAAGTGGTGTCGACAAAGTGATGTGTCGGCAAAGTGATTGTTGACAAAGTGATACGGATCTCAGAGAAAAAAATGATTTTTTTTACTGGTTATAGTCCTTGTATAATGCTGCTGATCTGTCAGGGATAAGGAGGCCTATAACTTGTTGGAAATCAAAATAATCAAGTGTCTTCAAATAACCTTTTGTTATTTACGAACGTGTTTTGCGAACACACTTGATTATTTTGGTTTCCAACAAGTTATAGACCTCCTTATCCCTGGCAGATCATCAGCATTATACGAGGA
Source organism: Rotaria sordida (assembly GCA_905250125.1). Lineage (NCBI taxonomy): Eukaryota > Metazoa > Rotifera > Eurotatoria > Philodinida > Philodinidae > Rotaria > Rotaria sordida. The sequence continues at coordinate 9,226 of CAJNOL010002832.1, read as the reverse complement.
CTATAATTGGCAAAAAAATCCTATTTTTCTGATATATTATAGAAACTTTATGTACATAAAAGGGATTGGACTATCAGGCTGACTGGCCACTTCCATACATTTTTAGACTAATGACTACTTTAATGCAGTATTTTACAAAAAACTGAGGAAAAAAGTTTAATTATTCTTCGATAATAAAATGCACGTGTCTTCATAATTAAAAATCCCAATAGATTTGTTACAAAACTTCTTAGTTAACATTTGTTTTATTGCTTTTCACAGTTAAACTGGAAGCTGCAATTGAATATAGAAGGAAATTTTATCTAAATTTCGGAAATGAAATTAGAACGAATTTCCATCTATACGCTTAAACAAATATTCAATCTTACCGTACAGGAAAAAAACTGAAAATGAAAAATCGTTTTTTTCTTTTCTTAAAGTCAACATTAATTAAAATACTATGAATAACTCATCAGAAAAGAATAGAGGAAAAATAGATAAGCCATTCACGCACATTTCCTCTAAGTTTGATTTGAGTAAATCATTGTTTTTTTTAGTTTATAAGTCTCATCTACTTTTTTACATTCTGATGGATAAATGTTTTGCTAAATATTCTGCGAAGAAATGAGCATAAGTGCTACATTGAGTACTCATGCTTTCGCTAGTGTGTAAATCTGCAAATAAAAATGCATATGAGTACTCGTTAAAGTAATCGGAAAGTACAGATACACACAACATCTCTTTAACAGTTGCGCCAGTAATCTGGATACTCAGGCTGACAAGCCGTACTTGCCGGATGAGTACATTCATTACACCGCAAAAAAGTAGTCGAACGAATTCTTTGAGTTTTTCTGGAATTTTACAACACATTAACCAGCTACTTTTCTATACACAGCTCCTTCTGCAGGCAATAGAGAACGCTTCACTTATGCGACAATCGAAAATTCCTCGCTGAACCTTTAAAATTTTAACATTTTATCGACAGAAACATACTCTCTCCCCGGTCAACAGTTTTCTGCATTTCATTTTCATGAATCAATGTATCTCTGAGTTTTGCTATAGCTTTTCAATGCCTATTAGTTGAAAACATTGACATCACAAACTGCTGACCTCCATTGGTATCATATGAAGAATGCCCTATCTGGATTTATATCATTAATACATTTATTTTCGTGTCTCTTTCTAATGTTCCCGTTCGTCCTATTTGAAAAGAATACGGAATTTATTCATTTTCAGTTTAACGCAGATAGCAGAGACAAACGTACGGTTTAGTAGTAGACATACGAGCTTATGTTTCGACAAACGAGTATAAATGTAAATATAAGAAATGCATATAAGACAATGGCTCATAGGCATACAAGTATAGGGGATTAGACATATCTATTGACAGGTTAGATATAGAGGTTGCGGGAAACAAATTTAGAAGCTGATAGATATAACATAGGTTAGAAGTAGTATGGGAGATTAGAAATAGATAGATATAAGGGGTTAGAACTAGACAGTTATAAGACGATAGCCATGGATATAGGCATTAGAAATAGATAGATATAAGGAGGTTAAGGATAGAGGGTAGAAATAGACAGTTGTATGAGATTGGTCATACATGTAGAGGTTGAAAATAGATAGGCATAATGGGTTAGAAATAGGTACAGGGTGTGGTCAGCTGACTCTACTGCCAGAGTGAAATTCCGTAACATGTTTCTCTCATTTTGTTTTTGTGATAAATATCAGACCCAAGCATGTACAGAGCTGCAAAACGTCTTAAACTAGAGAGAAAAGTCATGTGCATATTTTGTAATATTTCCCAGCGTTATACGATTTATCGTGTCGAAGGTATAACCAGCAAACTGAGTGTTGCTTTTGAATTCTCAAAAAAATTAATCTTTTAAATATAGCACTCAGTTTGCTAGTCATATTTTCAGAATAACAAACGATATGTGGCTGGGAAATATCGCTAAATGTGTACAAGGCTTTTATCTCTATTTCAGATGTCTCACGGCTCTGCATGTCCTTCGATCTGATATTTATTGAAAAAATGAAATGAGAGAAAAACATTACAGAATTTCATTTCGGTAGCAAAGTTAGCTGGCCACACCCTATAGGGGCTAGAAATAGATAAAAGGGTTAGGAATAGGGAAAGGGTTAGAAATAGATGTAAGGGGTTAGAAATAGGTATACGAGTTAGGAATATATATAGGGTTAGGAACAGGTATAAGGATTAGAAATAGGTATAGGGTTAGGAATAGGTACAAGAGATTAGGAATAGTTATAAAGGTTAAAAATAGATAGATATAAGGGTTAGGCATACGTATAGGAGTTTGGAATAGGTATAAGGGATTAGAAATAGATAGATACAAGGGTTAGGAATAGGTATAAGGATGAGAAATAGACATAGAGGTTAGGAATAGATATAGGGTTTGAAATAGGTGCAGGGATTAGGACTAGGTATAAGGGGTTAGAAATAGATAGATATAAAGGTTAGGAATAGGTATAAGGATGAGAAATAGGTATAAGAGGTTAGAAATAGATAGATATAAAGGCTAGGCATAGGTATGAGGGTGTGGAATAGACATGGTGGTTTGGAATAGATATAGGGTTTGGAATAGATACCCAGTCAGACAAAAATTTTGAAAAACGCGTTTAAACGCATAAAGGGAAACCGCGATTGTAAGTGATTAACACTCATTTAAAAAAACGTACGAAAACGCGTTTTTTTATAACTTTCTGGGCGTCAAAGCGGCAAAAATTTCAGTTTTTGAGCGTAAAAACGCATTGTTTTTAAATTCTAGAATAATAGAGCGTTTTAACTCTGAAAAACTGGACATTTTGTCGTTTTGACGCCCAGAAAGTTACAAAAACCGCTAATAAATGCGTTTTCGTGCATTTTTTAAAACGAGCGTCAATCACTTACAATGCCGGTTCTCGTTTGTGTGTTTAAACGTGTTGTTCAAAATTTTTGTCTAACTGGGCATAAGAGTTAGGACTAGGTATAAGGGGTAAGAAATAGATATAGGGATTAGGAATAGACATAGGGGTTAGAAATAGATGGATATAATGGTTAGGCATAGGTATATTGGTTAGAAATAGACGTAGGGACTAGGAATAGATACAAGAGTTAGAAATAGATGTAGGGGTTAGGAATAGGTATAAGTTTTAGAAATAAATATAAAGAGTTAGAAATAGATAGATATAAGGAGGTTATGAATAGATATAGGGGTGATGATAGATCGATATAAAGGTTAGGAATAGGTTTAGGAGATTTAGTGCATTGTAATCGATTCTGAACGAATTTTCTTCGATTTCCAATCGATTGTTAATTGATTTCTAATCGATTATTAATCGATTGTTAATTGATTCCTAATCGATTATTAATCGATTAAAATCATACACCTTTTAATCGATTAAAAATCAATTCAGAATGGATTATTAATCAAGCTTAATCAATTTTAATCGGTTAGCAGTAGAAGATCTCTGTTGTATTGATTATAACCGATTGCACGTGATTTTAAATCGATTATTAATCGATTAATAATCGATGAAAAGGTGTATGATTTTAATCGATTTTTAATCAAAAATTAATCGATTATAATCTGATTTTTTCCGTATTTTTTTTACATGGGTATTTAAGTAGTTATTACGTTATTGAAGCCAAGTCCAAGGATTTTATTGAGTTTCTGATCTTTTTTGCAATATTTTACCAAACAGAAAATAAATTTAATAGAATTTAAAAACACATCGAATGTTTTTGCATTGCAGTTTTGTTTTCCTCCACCAGTTATAGAAAGAACTTCTTCAGATGAATTGAATTGAAATATATCTAAATAGATTAATAATAAATAATACGAGTTCATTTTTATTTTTTACTTTTGAATTTATTTCCTTGTGAATATTTCGGACTGATCTTCAGTCCATCATGAACACAAATAATAAGTTAAAAATACAAAATTTTTTATGTATAACTATTTTTTTCTTTTCTTTTCTTTAACTTTGTAATGCATAAGCAAACGTTTCTCCTACTTGCATTGCAATGTTAAAGAAAAGAATAGTTATACATAAAAAATGTTGTATTTTTTACTTGTTCTTTGTGTTGATAATGGGCTGAAGATCAGTACGAAATATTCACAAGGTGTTTCGAAATAAATTCAAAAAAATAAAAATAATCAATGAAGTCGTATTACATGTTATTAATCTATTCAATTAAAAGTCATACGAGAGGCCTAGTTGAATTTCATGAACTATACCCTTCTGAAATTTCTGTAACTTAAAAATTCATTAAAGGGACAAAGCTATCAAAGCAAATGAAACATAGTTCTAAGGAGTCCCAGATCCTAGAGAATTGTAACAGCTGGCAGAAATTGAGAAACTCTAAAAACGTTCTGAATTCATTGTAGTTGTAGAATCGTTCAAAGAATGCCAGTAGAGCTTTATAGTCAAAGGAAATGAATAAGCAGTGTTTTTGGGTACATTCTTACTCTGACACTTATGATAATCTTCCGGTCAAATGAATGAAATCTTACTTTTTGGAAATCGGTGTTTTCTGAAAGTAGGCTTACTAAACAGAAGATAAATGATTTATTTGATTGATGGAACAATCGGTTGATGCTAAGAAATTCTTGAGTTCATAATTCTTCTCGCATAACAAGTAATTTCCTAGCTAAAGCGAATACAGACCTGAAGCAATAATGAATAGAATGTTTTGTATGAGATTTCAGGTGATTTAATCCATCTCTCTACTATCCGTGTACATAGTGTTTTTTTATCGAAAAGTGTTTATTTTTAATTTGGTGTTCACATGGCTGATTGCACTTCTTTTTTCAAAAACATTCATTCAATTCCAGTTGATCACTAATCTTTCTTGAAAAATTAATATTCTCTGCTTCATTGAAGAGAATGACTTACCTAGAAAGACAGTGTAGAATAAAATATAAATGTCTCCGTATCAGAGACCGAAATTTATTAGAAAATAATAATCGTACATGTTACTTACTATTGACAGTGCTGTGAAAAATCATAGAATAACCTACTGACTTTGACTTCTTTCGAATTTTTTGTGCTGATTAATAGTACTTTTTCGTTCCAAATTCATTACCAATACATAGATTCATAATTGCTCTTTCAGTTTTTTTGCAAGAAATACAGGCAAGTCAAAGCGGATAGGTGATTCTATGATTTTTCACGGCACTGTATGTTCTAATATTCTTTTCTATAGAAGCTGCTAATTTTTCTCTTATCCTGTTCTACTCAACTTTTCTATATTTCATCACTTCATATATGTTCAACGATCATTTCGTTTTTTTCTTAATAAAACTACGACAGAAACTAGATTGTGTGGAATAAAATGACTTATAAAAGCTTTATATGTGTAAACTTGACAACAAGGGTCTAGTTGATATTGAAAACATCAGAATTTCAACAACAAAGTGCATCTATTTATATTGGACGAGCGAAAACTAATTGCTACCAAAATTAGCTGAAAAACTTTATCATGAAAGTTTCTTTCAGTTAAAAAAAAAAACTCTATTTGAAAGAGTACATAAAACAAATCTGAAAGAAATAATAAGCAGGAATTACGTATGAATCTCGAGATTAATTATTAACAATAGATGTTGTTTCTCTAATATCGTTAGAGCATTATAAATTGTAATGTCATTGTCAATTATCAAAACTCATCATCCCAAAATATTATTATGAGACTAAATAAACAGTTATCAAAAAAGTTTTGAACCTATTCAAGAATATTTAAATTATGCTATATGCCTGCATCATTTTATCACACATTGGCAATGAGCAACTGTTTTTATAAAGAGTACAAGCAAACATGAGGATAACTTCTCAACTGCTATTCTTTTCTTTTTTGTATTTGTATAACAAGCATCAAAATCAGACCACTTTCTGATGACTCAGCCTAGGATGACACCATTAAAAGTGTATGCCTTTTATGGAAAAGATTTCTAAACAATAAATTCCCACAATCACTCCAGCCATTAAATTAGAACATTATAAAAAATTTATTATAATAGTGATCACGATTCAAATAAGGTTGAACAATTTCAATGCTTGAAAAAACAATATGAGAGACAAGTCTAATTACTTATTGAACGAAAAAAACAAGATGTATTCCTGGATATCCTAATGTTTTGAAAACTATCATTTATTAACATAAATTTTCATGAGTTAAATATCTGCTGAACAATATGCAAGAGTTAGATTGGTTACTAATTTTAGTTACACTGTTAACTTTAGTACAGAGTTACCTCAGTTCTACTTCAGTAAAACCTATGCCACTTAATGCACTGGATAGTGCACGTGATCTTCTGTGTGTATGAAAAATATCGTTAAATCAAATACACTCTCTGATTTTATTTGTTGGCTGAATGAAACTTTCAAAACATTCATACAATAAAGAGTTCTGACCGTCATCAGTTGTGAGCAGAACTATTCATGTAAAAATTTTTTACGAGAAATTAGAGTAAAATCGATTATTCTTTGAATGAAAATTGATTAAAATGGTGCTACTTATTTCTGATTGAAATCAGAATCTTTTCATTTTAAAGATAGATTCATATTGATTCTAGCCTTTTCTAAACAGTTAATAAAGTTCTATCGATTGAAACTGGTTTTTTTCTAAATTGGTTAGCAAAGATAAAAATCAAATGAAATCTATCTTCAAAGTTGAAAACTATATTTTTTATAGTATTCAATTATAATCACTTTAATTAATTTTTTAGTTGCGGAAAAGTCGACTAAAGTCAGATTTTTTGTTTCCTTAGATGAAAGATCCTCGTTCAAAAAAAAGAATTAAAGTTCCAACCGAGCAGTCCATCTTGTGTCCTGTTGTGTAAATTATTTGAGTCATTGATCAGTTTTAAGTAATATTAGTACGTAAATTTACTTGGTGTCAAATACACATTGATACCCTCTAGTTCGATCTTTTTTTCTTCCATTTTTCGAACTCAAGTATTACTTAGAGCGTGTGTACCAAACATGATAATGAGGTCTGTCAGTCAGCATGAAACTCTAAGATATTTATTGGTGTTTTACTCTATTTTTCTTTTCTAAGGAACAGATTCTTTATCTTTTTGTTCTTACTTGTTAATCTTTGCTTGAATATACTTCAATCTCTTCTGATGTTTTCCCGTTGTTTTGTAATCCAATAAACAAAAAGAATAATCGAATCTCTATTCATTCGAATCTATTCAATTCCCTTCATTTTTAGAAAAATGATTTCGGATTCAAGTCGATTTAACTCTCACTATTATAGTATGAAAGATACCACTCTTTTTCCATATATCACTTACTAGTATTTGTTTAGTGTTCTTTTCTCAGTACACTATTTATTTTTCTCTTGTCTCATTCTAGTCATCTTTTTCTATATTTGATTTATTCATACATATGAAACGACCATCGTTTCTTTAGAAAACAAAAACTACACTAGAAAGTAAACTCTATAGAATACAATTACTCATCAAAGTTTAGTATAAATGATCACGAAAACAGGGGTTTAACTAATATTTCAAAGATCGAAATTTTACCGACGAGCTGAATCGATGAAAATTAGACCAGTGAAAATTCATTGATATCATAAATAGCTCATAAATGTTATCTCAAACGTAATAACTTCAATAGATCTGCAAAAAACTAATAGGCTGAAATTTCTCAAATATTTCGAGATGAGTACAAATATCAGTTCTTTCTCTTATACAATCATAGCATTCAAGGTTAAAATATCTTTACTTTTCTTTTTATGAAAATTTATCATGCTAAAGCATTCTTATTGAGATAGTACAACACCAACTACCAGAGCACTCTAGAACCTATTTGAAAAATATTCAAATTATAGTAATTGTTTCCATCATAGGACTATCTTATCTAAACTACTATTCTGTTTTTTTCTTCCGTACCTGTGTAACTTATTTCAGTTTTCCACTTGACGATTCGGCCATCCTTTTTCGTACTTAGTGTCTCAAGGATTCTTCAACAAGCACAGTATTCGTTGAGTCTTTCTAGATTTTTCAGGATTTTCATCACCCAGCCTCATATTCAATCGATATCGAAATATACTTATTACAACTGTCCTTCATAGGAAGACTCAGTCAATATCTATCACTATCATATCGAAGAGATACGAAAACCATATTTTTACTCAGACGAATACAAATTGAGACTTTTTCCCGTCGAACACGAAAAACACAAGGTCAATTTCCTAGTAGCTGGTTCTAAACTCATATGTTTCTCAAAAATTAAAAATGATTACCTAAACATGGAATATCACTAACGTATTACATAAACTTCAACGCTTCTCCTAATATACACT